>JAMKQA010009735.1:0-19255 GCA_024699735.1 Posidonia australis | reverse complement strand
AAAGAACGCTTTCTTTTGCCTCCGCTGTCGGGAATTGCCCCCGCACCCACCGCTTAAACAAAGGGAGCAAATAAATATGTTGCTTTGCTCCAACACCCTCCTAAAATCCAATTTTAATCTGTTCATACACTTTGGAAGACGTAGTGCTTTGTATTTACAAATGGAGCTTTGCACCCTACGTGTAAGGTTGGGCACATACGTGATTGCACACTTCTGTGAGGGTGTACATGCACACCAAATCATGTTGAAATCTTACTAAGTTGTGGGTATCATCGAAGTGCAAAAGTATGTAACAGTTAGAATTGAAATAGTCCTTATACTTTCTCGTGGTCAAGATCGAAATCGTAGTTGGAAAAGTCCCATCAACGAAGTAGTTGGTAGATCTCTCACTATCTTCACATTGATGTCAATCTTCCATGAAGGTTGCAAGGCATTACTACGACTACCACCGTTGTGGACTCACACACTTTGATATCTGACCATGTCTACTTCATTCTGTCAACATAAGCGTCGTCAAGCATCAGTTTAATGGCATTGACGTCTCGTCACCATGTTGTTCCTTCTTACTCTTTCAAACGCAGTTTGACTTTTCCAATTGAATCATTAAGGATTGATGCCTAACTCCGTAATGCCGTCCAAGAAACAATGTCACGTCTCTTAGAGTAAGTGAGTACTACATATACAAAAGTGTTTTTTCGGTAGCAAACGGCCCAAAACATTTGATATGAATTTACAACGAAAACTAACTGGAACATGTAAATATGTAGGGGTGGGCACGGTTCGATTTGGTTCGATTTAAATAGAAATCACAATTCCTCGTAATATGAAAATTTTCATGTATCATGTTATGATAGAATTACAGTATTGAAGCTTATCAACTACAAGAATCAAATATAAAACAGTTTGGTAAAAGATACATAAAAATGACCAAAAACGTTGTTATTTAACTTCCAATAATAAGTTAAAAAAATAATCTAGTAAAAGATACATAAGAATGACTATGATTCGAGTTATGGTTCTAAAAGATACATAATTATATTCTTTTAAATATTTAATATACGTATTAACATATATAGTTTATATTGGGTTCGGTTCGATTCGGTTCGGTTAAACCGTCCTTGAAACCACAAACCGAACCATATGATTCGGTTTGGATATATTCCAAACCAAACTAAACCACTGAATTTGAAAAACCGAACCGAACCTTTAAAAATAGTTTGGTTCGGTTCAGTTAACAGATTTGGACGGTTTAGATGCCCACCCCTATAAATATAGGTGTGTGGTCACAATGGAATTCTATGAATAATTCATCTGAGGATGTAGGGTTGCACTATCGTCTAATAATCAAATATTCAAAGACATATCAGTTATTAATAAGGTGTGTCCATGGTATCTGTGTAGACACCATAAAAATTGTTGGGTATCAAATTTTTTCAGTGTTGACCATTATGTTTAGATGGTGGGATTTATATTTGTAAATAAATAATTGTTGCTAATAGGTAGTTACAATTTGTAGATCGTCGGATGGAGACTCCGACGAGGTAGAGAAATCAGAAAATGAAGGTATGTTTTTCTTGATAATCATCCCTTCGTTTTCCCATGTGTTTATAGTGGAGTCTCAACGTTTCCACCTCCCTCCGTCCCAGCTTCCTGATTTACGCCGGCCAATAACTCCGGCGAATCAAAGCTAATAACTCTAGTCAATAATTTCTTTGACCTCCGTTGACTGTAACGGTGGTCTTCATGACCATTAGTCAATATCTCCCACTTTGTGATGAAGACCACGCCCAAGTTTCACGCAAGGAGATGTTAATCTTCCACTTCCATTATTCGTGAAGTGTATTATTTCAATTTTCACTCCCACTATTCATGAGAATATTCTTCATTTCCATTATCTATGGAAATGTACCTTAATCGCATTAAGGTAACAAATTTAATGAATTTTTCTACTGTAATTTCTTTTGGCATAGGATCAGTAATCATATCTGATGTTGGTATATAACTGAGTTTTATTTCCCCATTCTTCACAATATCACGAATATAGTGATAATGTATATTAATGTGTTGTCCTCTTGTTGGATTTGCATCACTATGTACAAGACTTATTGCCGCGTGGTTATCACAATACATTTCTATTGGACCATTTATTAAGTTGAGATTTAAATCATTTATAAATCTCCTGATCTAAACAACATGTGATGCAGCTGCACTACAAACAACATATTCAGCTTGCTATGTTTATATGGCTACACATCCTTGCTTTTTACTTCCTCAAGATACAGCTGCACCTCTAAAGATGAATACATGTCCTGAAGTGGACTTTCCATCATCTTTGTCACCACCTAGATCAGCATTTGTATAACCAAGCAATTCAAGCTCATCCGCTTAATAAGTCAACTTATGATGCTGAGTTCCTTTCACATATTTCATTATTTTTTTTACAACTTCCCAATGTTTTGTTCCGAGATTACTTTGATACCTGCTGACAACACTTACAGCATATGTCAAGTCTGGTCGTGTACACAACATAGCATACATTAAACTTCCAACCACTTGGCCATAAGATGCTCTTAAAGATTCTTTTCCCTTTCTAGAACATTGGTCTTTACTTAAACTTTTCCCAAAAACATATGTTGTAGAGGTTGAGCAATAATTATCCATTCCAAAACTTTTCAGCACTGTACGTAGGTATCTTTCCTGATTTATACTTAGTATTCCAGATCCCCGATCTTTAAGGATCTGTATTCTAAGAACATAAGATTCATCTCTTATGTCCTTCATCTCAAACCTTTTGCTAAGTTCTTCCTTTGTGTTATTCAACATGTCAGTATCATTTCCAACAAGCAAAATATCATCCACATATAAGGATAATATAATAAATTTGCTCCCACTTTTCCTAACATATATACAATAGTCTAACATGTTTGAAACAAATCCCATTTTGACAATTACATCATGAAATTTATGATACCAGTGTCTAGAAGCTTGTTTCAAACCATATATTGACTTATTTAATTTGTATACTTTGTCTTCATGTCCTTTTACCTGATATCCCTCCGGCTGTGACATGTAAATTTCTTCCTGTAAATCAGCATTTAGAAATGCAGTCTTTACATCCATTTGATGTAATTCCAAGTCCAAATGTGCAACGATAGCCAATATAATCCTTATAGATGCAAACTTAGCTACCAGAGAGTATGTTTTTTGATAATCAATTCTCGATTTTTGTGTATAATCTTTAGAAACTAACCGGGTCTTATATTTATCAATAGACCTATGAACCTTTAGCTTTTTCCTAAATATCCACTTGCATCCTATAGCCTTTCTGTCATTAGATAAATCACATAATTCCCATACAATATTCTTTTCCATTGAATCAATTTCATCATTCATGACCTCAAGTCATAAATCTTTGTCTTATGATTCAATAGCATCTATGTATTTCATAGGTTCCATGTGATTTTCCTTTATATCTGTTATTAAGCAGGAAGACTCACAAGAATACAAGTGATAGTCATTCATCTAAGTAGGTTGAGTCCTTATTCTTTTGTTGCTAATAGGCTCTACCGGTTCCATTCTATCTTGAATTTGTTCATTTTTATCTATTATTCCATCATTTCCATCTACAGACACATTTTGGTTTTCTCCTATATTTTCCATAGGTTCATTCATGTTTTCCATATTTTGTTCTCCCCCAATCATAGGGTCATGTTCCGGGATTTCATTGAAATAGTTATCTCCCACTACAAGCAATGATTCTATTTCATTTTCATTTTCTTCTTTTTCTATTAAATTTTAAAGAAAAGTTGCATCCCTATATTCAATGATTCCCTTTTCTTAATGGAAAAATTTATAACCAAATTTTTTTTCACAATAACCTATAAATGTACACTTCATGGTTCTAGAATTTAACTTATCCCTTAATTGACCAAGAATAAGTACATGAGCTACAAAATCTCATTTTCCTCAAATAATGTAAATTAGGCTTATATCTAGTCTACAACTCATAAGATGTAGAAGGTATAGATTTTGTGGGTATTTTATTTAACACATGGTTTACTGTAAGCAAAGCCTCTCCCCAAAATCTATTAGAGAGTCCTGAATGTGATAGCATGCATCTAACCGAATTCTTATGAATTCTGTTTTTCCTTTACGCCACTCCATTTTGTTGTGGAGTATAAGACATTGTTGTATGTCTCTTAATTCCATACAATTCACAAAACAGTTCAAATTCCTTAGAATTATATTCCCCACCTCTATCTGACCTTAACACATTAATACTTCTTCCTACTTGTTTTTCAACTTCCGACTTGTATTTCTTAAAACAAGTCAAGACTTCACTTTTATGGCTTATTAGATAAACATAAGTGTATCTAGAGAAGTCATCTATAAAAGTCACAAAGTATTCCTTGTGAGCATATGTTTTAACACTAAGTGGACCACAAACATCAGAATGAATTAAGCCCAATAATTCATCTGATCTATGTCCTATTTCAAATGGTTTCTAATTCCATATCATTAAGATGAGGCAAGAAATTCATTTTTACCATTTGTTTAATTTTAATTCACATTCCGATAAGAAGCACAAGAGATAATCAGAAGCTACATCAATATTATTTATTTCATTTCCAGATACAACAAGTTTGAACAGATCTTGTACAGGTACAAATTTTCCCATAACAAAGACCTTTTTGTCATTTCCTATGAATACACGTTTATTATAAAACCTGACTTCCATGCCTTTCTTTATCAGCATGCCAACTGAAATAAGATTCTGCCTCATGCCTGGTGCATAAAGGACGTCTTTAAGTACCATAATATTGTCCCCCAAATCCAAGCGATAGGTGCCAACTCTTTCCACATCTAAATAGGTATTGTTACCCATATAGATACGTTGTTTCCAGAACTGAATTCTTTGAAAGACTCCAATCCTTGTTTGGTTTTGGCAATGTGCCTTGTAGCACCAGAATCTACCCACCACTCATTCGTATTTGTAGTTACAACATTATTACATTCTGTGACACAAATGAAGACTCTCTTATTCTTCTGTTTCGAGGTCTTGCCTTTATTTCTATCCCTATTTGGGCAATTTACTCTGTAGTGACCAAATTGGCCACATACATGGCAAGAACCTTGTAGTCTTTTCCTTTGATTTGGCTTGAAGTTCATGTTGTATCCGTTCTTTCTCTTATTATTCTTTGGCTTCCATTGTACAGTATTTGCTTCTTCTAGATTGGTTTCATATTTCTTCCTGTTAGCCATTATTTCCTGTTCTGTGGCCAACGTAGCAGGCAGTTCAGAAAGTTGAATTGGGATTGACCTAAGAGATGTGGTTACCATGTCATTGCTATGTGGGAGACTATTTAGAATTGTAGCTGTTTGTAGTTTTTCAAAAATAGAGGTTCCTGCAATAGCCATGTCCTTAGCAATAACTATCATGTCATTTATGTGTTCCATTACATTTGCTCCTCAAGCATTTTGCAAGAATTATACCTTTGAAGGAGAAGTTGAGTTGTCATTTCTGTTGTTTTATCATATTTTTCCTTCCAAGCATTCCACAATGCGTAAGATGTAGTGTATATTTCAAAACATTTTAATAAACTATCCTCCATAAACATGAACATAAGGTTTTTAGTTTTTAGTTTTTTTGTCATCAATATTTAATTTTCATGTTTTTTAATTTCCGCTTCAGAAGCGTCATTTGACAATTCTAGAGGATTAGCTTCTATAGCATGTTCAATATTGTTGTATTCTAGTGCATGTCTGATTTTCCAGTACCACATCTCATAGTTAGCCCCATTCAATTTCTCTATCCTAGTCAATTTGGTTGTCAACTATTGGCTAGCTATTTTTCAAGTCTACAATAAATAATAAAATCTAAATTTAAAATTTGTAATTTAAATTTCAGCAAGAATTTTAATTCCAAAGATTTATCCAAATAAACTCTATTATTTGATAAAGTTTAATTCCAGAAATCAAGCAAAGTTCCAATTTCCGACTTAAATTATGCAAGAGATATAATTTTAAATAATCATGCAAGATTATTATAAAACTTAAAAGCATGCAAAGTAATTTTTATCAACAATATTTTAATTTTCAATTCCAATTAATCAAGTTAATTTATTTTCCTAAATTAAGCATGCATATGTTAAAATCAGATTATTTTCTTAAACATGCATTAATTAATCTTTTATTTTAATAATGCAAAATCTATTTAACCAAATAATATCATTCCTCTTGTATTTCCTTTTAACAAAAATCTAACCTCCATCGAAGACCGATGAGGAGGAAAGGGGGAGAAATCGAGCAGAGGCATAGGAGTGCGCTGGACGATCGCGCGGAGACGTTGATCGCGCGGGTTTTGGCATGGGCGCAGCGGCGGATCTGTGCGGCGAGTGCTGTGTGGGTTCGCGTGGAAGAGCACCGACGAATGGGGGTTCCAGCGACGCGCGGAGGTGTTGGTTGACTGCCTTGCTTGGAGGCGACGACGTCGTGTGCAGGTACAGAGCCGCGTGGGAGGAGGAGGAGGCGACGGCGCATGTGGGCGGCAGTGATCGGCGGCGCAAATGCCTCCTTTGTCTTCCCTCCCTCTCTATCCTCATGGAAGTCCCGCGAGCGAAGGAGGACGATGCGCGCTAGGGGGAGGTTGCCGACGTGACGACCAGAGGGGGCGTGGAGCACGAGGGGTTCATCGGAGTGGGGTCGACAGTCACACTAGGCCGTTGGTGTGCACGCATGCAGGGGGAAACGAGGTGTACAGGTGCCGGTATCGGGGGCGCAGTGGAGGGCGGGACCGCCGGATAGGGCCTACGGCTGCGACAGGTGGCTAGGAGGGCACAGATCGTCGGCGACTATGCACAGAGGGGGACGCCAGGCGGCTATTGCGTGCGAGGGTAATGGCAATTGTGCGGGCAGCGGCGGTGTCCTGCGGATTGGGGCGGCACAACCTTGTTCTGATACCACTTGTAGATCGTCGGATGGGGGCTCCGGCGAGGTGGAGAAACCAGGAAATGATGGAATGTTATTCTTGTTAATCATCACTTCGTTTTCTCATGTATTTATAATGGACCTTCAACGTCTCCACCTCCCTCCTTCTCTGTAATGGCTCCTTGATTTACGTCGACCAATAACTCTGACGAATCAAAGCTAATAACTCCGGTCAATAATTTCTTTGACCTCCGTTGACTGTAACGGTGGTCTTCATGACCACCAGTCAACACAATTCAGTGAGATAACTTTATAGATACTATATAATTTTTATTTTTATTATAATTATGGATTGAGCATTATCGGATGTCTAAAACTATATCAATTCGAGCCATGTGCTCTAGTTTCATTTTCAGTTCAATTTTTATGTAGACTAGTTTTTTAATCTCCTGTAACATCACAAGAACATAAAACATCGTGATCATGACTTTTGCCCACGTGGTAACATATGGTTGAGGTTTGGTACATATGTAGATTTGATCACATTCACATTTGCATTTCTCCTTGTGGACGTTGTAGTCAAGCATCCTAGTCCATTGGCTCCCTCAATCTCGATCTCTCCGAATTTTAAAAGAGCTTTATTGCCATCTAATGTATCTGCACTCAAAACATGTGATTAATTGAATATGAACTCTCTGAGTAAATTCTACCTTGTATTTGTTACATACATACGTAGATCCTGTCTTGCCATGGTCAATGTTTCTTCATTGCAAATGTAAATGACGTTAGTTTCAAAGATGCATAAGGAACAAAATGCTCCAGAGATGCATGGTTGCATGCATAAATAAACAAACACATCAGAAGGACTTGTAGTTCTATAATCATCCGATTAACAAGTCCAATTAACTAGCTAACCGAGTAAAGCATATGGCTAGTTCGAAGTCTAATGTGAAACTTTTGCAAAAATAAAAAGTGTCCGACGACATTGCGATATTACTGCATGGTCTAGTTCAACTGTGCGTAATTACAAACTTATGCAAGGGTGTCGTATGCAAAATTACAATACGGACATTCTTTTCCGCGAACCGGCACGATCTATTCCAGCCGTCAGATCCGCGAGGTATGGGACCAGGGCCATATCCCCGATCCCAACACGTTGGCTGCGGATCCTACTGCAAGAGTGGGCCCCGCATAACTATCGAGACTACCATGGTGGTGGACTGGTGGTCGGTGCCGTAACTGCCGTTATGCATCTACCGGTTAACCATGGACACGTGGCCATCGAATTTCCATTTTTATCTTGCAAGTGGATCCGGTTGTTGTCCAATTGCCTCCGTAGTCCCCCACCTCTCTTCTTTTTTTCCTGTCTTTTTGGCGTGTTGTGGACGGCACGTAACGTTATACCAAAGTGGACCCACGAAGGTTTTTCGTTACCTTTATATTTTATTTCGGTAAACTTTTGTTCTGTATATTGAGTTGTTTTAAGTAGTACATGTGATTCAATATATGCATCAATGAACAGTATAAAGAATCTTCCTATGTTCATATGATTGAACTTGATTTATCATACTATAATTTTATGAATTATGTTACTTTATTGATTATTTTCTTAAATTCCTCATTTTTTGGCATATCATATTGAGAATACTTAATATTATTATTTTTGCTAGATTTGGATTCCTTACATTATCTCACTCTTGTCGAGAAGGAACGAACGAGAGTTTAATAAAACTATTTATTCTTGTTTATGATGATATTAATAATGATTTGTGTTTTTTTCTATGCTTATAATGATACATCTTTTGCTATGATTGATGTATATAAATCTTTATTTTTATTTTTTTTACCCATGCTTGATATAAAGGGAAATCGATTGAATATTTTTTATTTTTATCATATGTTATAATGAATGTCTTATGAAAGTTGATGGTTTTTATGCTTATTGAATATTTTTTAAATACCTTATGAAAGTTGATTTTAATGATAATCGATGATTCTCAGTCATATCTTTTGATAATACTCTTGTTTAAATTGCTTTGATCTTTGCATTTACATCCTATATTTTTTTCTTATGACAAACACGGAGAGAGGAATAGTTATTTCAAATTCTAAAGCTATATTCAAGCTTATCATGTTAAATTGAGTTAAGCAGGTAGCTCAGTACAACTACATCTAAACTATTTTCCTAGTTCAGAAGAAGAAGAGGAATAAATTATTGCACCAGAAGAGGATTGCATTCCAAGGTGAAGTGAATGAAGAATAATCAAGTCACCCTTTAGATATGCATAGTTTGTGTTTGCACATTGCATTGCAGACTTGT
This sequence comes from Posidonia australis, assembly GCA_024699735.1. Taxonomy (NCBI): domain Eukaryota; kingdom Viridiplantae; phylum Streptophyta; class Magnoliopsida; order Alismatales; family Posidoniaceae; genus Posidonia; species Posidonia australis. The sequence continues at coordinate 10,008 of JAMKQA010009735.1, read as the reverse complement.
GATATAGAAAAGCCAAGTAATTTTTTAGAAGTTGTTACATCACAAAAGTCTATAGTTGATTGCCATGAATGAAGAGATGGAATCTCTTCACCAAAACCAAATATGGGATTTGATGACTTCTTCAAAAAGACACAAAGTTATTAGATGTAAATGGATTTTTAAGAAAAAAGAAGACATATCAGGAGTTACAGATACAAGGTGCAAGGCAAGGCTAGTTACTAAAGATTTTAGCTAGGTGGAAGGTAATGATTATAATGATATTTTCTTATCTATTGTGAAGTACACTTTTATTTGAATCCTACTAGTTATAGTTGTAGTGAATGATTTGAAGTTGAAGCAATTAGATGTGAAAATAGCTTTCTTGCATAGAAAACTTAAGGAGCAAATATACATATAGCAATCTAAGGGTTTTGCAATTGAAGGAAAATAAAATCATTTTTGCCTATTAAGAAATCCATATAAGGTCTAAAGCACTCTTTGAGGCAATGGTATAAGAAATTCAACTCTTTTATAATTGCATAGGGATTTTGCATAAGCAAATATGATGTTTGTGTCTACTTGAGAAAGTTAGATGATGGATCACTCATTTATCTATTGCTTTATGTTGATGATATATTGATTGCAACCAAAGACATATCTAAGATTAATAAATTGAAGACTTTACTTAGTAGAGAATTCAAGATGAAAGACTTAGGAGTAGTAAAAAAAAAATTAGCATAAAGATATATAGCCCCTCTCTAGTTCAAGGAATAGCACCGGAATAACTTCAAAATTGAAATTACTATTCCGTTTGGTTGTGTAAAAATCTGAATAAACTCAGAATAGTAATTACTATTCTGATTTATTTATTTTAGAATAGCTATTCTACGAGAAAAGTGGAATAAATTTATTTTGCTAAGTTTATTCTGATACATGTATATTCAGAATAGCAATTTCTATTCTGATTTACTTATTCCAGAATAGTTATTCCATGGGAAGGATGGAATAAAGTTATTTTGATACATATATGCATATATTGTATTTATTGTTTGTTTAAAAAATAATACATATATAATATGATGTATACATACTTTAGATTATATATATATATATCAATGATTAAGTTGATTATTATTAATCTACATATCTTTCCACTTATTTCAACAATTATTATGATACTTGTTCTACTTTTTATTTAAAATGAGAATATTTTCTTATACGCACTTTTTCATATTTAATAGAGAATCATTCTCAAACTGAATAGCAATACTATCAAAATACTAATGTTACTTTTCACTTATTCTTATTTTTCTTATTCTACATTCAAAGAGGGGCATAGAGATCGAAGGATTAAGAAGCTATACTTGAGTCAGAAAAACTACTTTTTAAGAGTATTGAAACATTTTAGTACATTAAATGTTAAAAGTGAAAAGGTTCCATTAGACTCTCATTTCAAGATCTCAATAGAGTTATGTCTACAAACGGAAGATCAGCATGAGTTTATGTCATGATTTCTCTAGTCCAGTATTATCGAGAGCATCTTGTATGTTACGATTTGCATACATCCAAACATTACTCGAGTTGTCAAGGTTGTTAGTAGATACATGTTTAATCCAGGCAAAGGACATTTAGAAGCAGTGAAATGAATTTTGAGGTAGTTACGAGGTACTATTTGGGTTTGTTTGGTGTTTGGGGGAGTAATGATTGGTTACGTTAATGTAAACTATGTTGGTGACTGTGACAAGAGAAAATCTATAATTGGTCATGTTTTTTTTGTTGACAGATGCACAGTTAGTTGGAAAAGCCACGTTGCAACATACGATGGTAGTATCTAGTACAGAGGTATAGTACATGGAAGCAACAATTGTATTAAAGAGGAAATGTAATTGAGATGTTTATTTGCAGTACTTAGTCTTGACCAGAAGGTGATTCCTGTCCACTATGATAGTTAAAGCGCTATTCACTTGACAAAGAATCAGATGTATCGTAAGAGGACAAAGCATATTGATGTTGGATATCATTTCCTACGTGTTGTGATTATACAAGGAGACATTTTTGTGACGAAAATTGGTACAACGGATAATATGACCAATACACTAATAAAGTCCTTTCCTTTGATCATGTTTAAAGGCTGTGTGAATTTGAATGGGTTGTAAAGTATGTGATATAACTTTTATGGTAGAGAGAGATGAGGATTGATTGCATTCATAATGTAAGAGATAGAATTTTAAAGTTAAGGTGGAGATTTGTTGAATATATCTTGTAATAGCTTGAAGGATGTTCGTACAGACGTTTATTGTAGAGAATTTACATACGTCAGCTACGAACATTCGTTGACGTGTTGGATTACCTGAGGAGATTTGTGAACTTCAGCTCTAGACATCTGCTAGTGTGCAGTTTCGATATAGAAGATTTGCAAACGTTCATTTTCTAGAAAGTTTTGTTATAAATGAACTCATTTTACTCCCCAAATAAATATATCGTTATGTTGGAATTTTAGCGTATTAAAAATCTTCCAATCCTAAATGTATCTTGAGAGTCTTTGATACCAACAACTCTTTCTACGATGAGGGTTTCTTAATCTTCTCTTCTATTAATTCCACTGCATCTCAAACTTATCTTAGATTCATAGATAAATCTCTCCTTTTGTCTCATGGATGTAGATCGATTTGATCGAAAATCGTAGATTCTTATGTTACATACGTACTTTTCTATCTGTGTTGTCTTTATTTTATTTTTTTAAATCATTTGATCTTTGTTTACGTTGCAAAGGGAAGTCATTTCCCTAACATTAACTTTAAAGTCAAACTCGATTCTCATGAGTGTTGATTTTTTATGTGGTTTCAAACACAACCTAATTTAAATTTTTATTGTACCATTGCTTCTTCTTCGTTTTGTATTCTATTGATACTCTTTTTTGATGCGTTTCTTAGAACAATTTTTGTTTTTCCCACAGGCCATCTTGGAATTATTCCTAGAATCACTAGATTTTTGTCAAATCAATTCCAGTCGAATGGGCCAAGATCTAGAGCGATCTCGACAAAACCAAAAACAATGAGATGCTTTCCGATCGCACGTATGGAGTCCATGTGTATGGACGCTTGCTGGTTCGTTGAGCACTCATTTCTCTAACCTTAAACTGCCTGCAATTATTGACTTCGAGTAACGTATGTCAATTCACAACTGTACTTATCGTCGTGCATGACAAATCCGTCCGTTGTTGGCTCGTATCATTCACCCACTTCATCGACGTCAAATCGAAGTTTCAGAAAATGAATCCGTTGGCAAAAACATTAAAACATTTTTTTTTCTTTTTTCCCCCCGTCACGTTCAATGGAATACAGACACAACCCATACAACGGATTCCACTCGCGACGTGTCCACTCACATGTTTCCTTCCAAACGTAACTTTCCCGTTTGACGTCTTTAATTATTACGTACACACAAGTCTCAGATTTCTCTATCGTATAGTGCATTGACCGCCTCACGCATCGGTGATCCAACGATCAAGGTGTGTAACTTTAGCCGTTGCATAGACGTACCACCACCACCTATCCTTCGACGTCGGCGTCATCGACGCAGTCGCGGCGGAGACGACGAGGCCGTGATGCGTTTCCTAGGTCAAAGTAAGCGTCTGGTTTTTTTTGGAAACCAAAGACCCAAAAAAAGTATATATTAGGGGCGTCGGATGACAATTAACCAAATAAGAAGATGGGGTCCACTTCCATCAGCAGTCATCTGATGTGATGTCTGACGTGGTCTCCAGCTGAGATCAGCCGTCCGACGACGCTGCCATCGTGGGGCCCACACCTCCACGGATTCGCTGGTACCGTGCCGCAATATTTATTTTTTATGTACTAAAGAAATTTAATAAGAAAAGATAATATATCTTTCTTCTCTTCTTTTTTTTTTTTGCGATAATCATTGAATAATAAAATAAGTAGGAGTGGGGAAACGAGGAGGCTCTCGTACTAGAAGTCTCCTCTCGCTTTCGGTTTATACGTCGATACCCCTCTTCTTTTTTTTTGCCCTTTCCAAACCAAACCATTACTTTTTTATTATTTATTTTTTTTATTTTTATATTTTAATCGTGGATCTTCAATGACGTCCCCCACGTGGGAGCAGCGGCATCACGTGCATGCCCCAACGACTCCCCTCCACCAAGACGAGATCTGAATCGTCCGATGCAAAATCCTGGAGTCGTGGTTGATTTTGTCGGCTCCAACAGACAATACAGGTGGGGGGTGCAGATAATCCTGGGAAGACATGGGAGCAGTGACTTAATGCTAATACCAACGTGTATTATGAGTTCTCCAAACTTAATACTTGTGTTCTTATGCAGAAAAATCCTTAGTTGGGCGGCCGTCGAACCATGTTACGTGGCTCGTGAGACCTCTCCTTCTGTTAGCATGGATTTATCCGGCGTGGGAGAAATAAGGAAAGCGATAAGATAGACAATATATGAAAGGAGGGAAGTTTTTTTTTACTTCAATTGGATCGTAGTAGTCACTTTCGTACGGTTCATGTATATTTAATTATAGTATTTTTATTGTGGCTGTTTTTTTTTTTATACACAAGACAACAATTGTCGTCAAGCGTGGTTGAAAATTTTCCTATGTGAGCTTGCCACCAAGAGGAAGTATGTGACTTCTTTGTGTGTTTCTTTTTGATTTCCTGGTCTACAATAAAACATGCTTTCACATTTTAGAGCTTGTTTTGTTGACTATTATGTTCTAGGGATTCATCACTCATCCTATGAGGGGAATTTCTTTGTAGCTATTGTATTTTTTTTCTTCCAACCTTTGTGATTCTTTTCATGTTTGTCCAATTCGTGTGTGCCCCATTTTCAATTTAAACTGCTATTTCATTGCATCATTTTTCTTACTTATGATATTCGACCACTAGAAATAAGCTTATAAATATGATGGGTGTAGTCTTATCTGTATCTTTATTTTTTCAATTTAGATGGATAGTGGGGCAATTATAGGCCCACTTCTTCTAGGATTCTATCTTTACTTATCCTGTTACTCGAGATATAATATAAAATAAGTCAAATAAACGAGCAAGAGGATATAATCTTATTTAAGTAAATAATTTGAACATTGAGTGTTTAAAAAAATAACTAAAGTCACATTTTATTATTATATTCATTATAAATTATTAAGGCTTAAGAATTCATAATTAAAACATTGTACTTGAATGTATTGATACAAATTTGAATCAAAGTTATTTGATAAGTATATAAAATATTATTCATCATTATATAATTTTAGATGGAAACTAAAATAAAAAAACAAAGTGATTAGAATAATTTAGATAAACAGATGACTGGTACCTAAGTACTCTTACCCATACTTTATAAGAATATCGTTAAAACAGGTGATGTGTTAGTAGATAATAGAACAACATTACTTCGATCTTTGTGTAAAATGAGACGGATGATATAGCCAAAGGCACTCCCTGTTAGGCCTAACTAGAAACGTTGTGTGGCTTAGAACATCTGTTTCTTGTTATCATACTAAATTGCGAGGCTCCACAACTCTCTGGTTGAAGAAACGAGGGGTGTATATGGGTTAACTTATGTGGGTTGGATTTTTTTTTTATCATAAGTTGGATATAGGTCTAAAAATTTCAAATCCAAATTTTTTTATTGGATGTGGATTTCAAACATTGGTTACCTGACTTAATCCGAACTCCAAGATATATATGTGTGTGTGTATTATTAATTATTTATATTTATAAATACATATTATTTATATAATTAAGAAATATTAAAAGAACAAAAATGATACTTAACCATGAGATATTGGGAGAAACAATGTTAAATACAAATACAATATTCATTTTTAACACTAGTGCTCGTGTTTGATCCACTTATTTATATTAGACATGCATCGCTACTCCTGGCAAGCTGTAAAAAACATGCATAAGAAGACAAAGTCATATTAACAAAGAATTGGAGATAACTTTTCTACGATGTCTACTATAATGAGTTGCAATTTATAATGATATTTGCATTAAGTTGTAAGTGACTTATTTTACCTTAAGGTCGTTTAAGAATAATTAACTTTTCTTGTAATTAAATATTAATAAATAACTATTAGGTGTAATATTCAAATACTATAAAACTCAAGAATCGACACGACTCGATTCGACTCTATCCGAAATTTGTAAGTCGAGTTGGATTAAGTTTGGACTTAATGTGTGTTAAGTATAGATTTAAAATTATTTAACTGAAATAATATAGATTAAGTCGTTGATTTACCTTTAACTCGATCCTACACCCCCGGAAGAAACCACGCAAGACCTCTTAAACTTCCGGATAAAAAATGCAGAACTATTGAATTATAGTCTGATATCTCGTAAACTTTGGGACTCCCAACACAAAATCTGCAGGGGGCTTGTCTGTATCTGGACGATAACGTTATCCACCAAACACCAAAGTCCAAAACCAAACACCACGCACGCCTGCGTGGGGACCACACCGAGAAGGACGATAACCCCCACGTCGTGCAACGGTATGGTCACCTCCCATCGCCGCTTTTTTGAACAGCAAACTTCCAACTTCCAGCAGCGGTAATCGTAACACCCGCTGCCTCCGCGTGAGACCCACACGTGTCCCGGAATCTCCTCCACGCAAACCCAGCGCCAACATTTACTGCCTCCGGCGCGCAATAAAATTCAACCACCCTGGGATAAAAGAAATAGTATTTACGTGACATTGCAATTATTTCTAAAAAACTATCTGAATAGAACCGGATAAAATATTATATTATTTATAAACATCTAGTATTTACGTGACATTGCAAAAATGAACTTCAGATAATTATTTGTATAGTTTTCTGTCGGAAGGAACAACTAATTGCGATTACATCTACGGTTGTGCCATTGTCATTGGACCAGGAGGTCTTCGTAACATCAAGTTTTCCGTTTTTAAATCAACTTCTACCGTTTGTAAATATTTTGTTTGCTCGTTTTGGTTGTTTATATTTTTCTTTTACGTTATTTTTTATCTAGTCTTCGACATCTTCTCTTTCATCCACTGTCGTGCGTCTTCTATTTTCAACCTCTTTAGTTTGTTCTTATTTTTCTTTTTGTCAACATTTGCTATTTCCTTCCCTACAACTTAGTTATTATAAACTGGAGAAATAAAAAAATTGAAAAGCAAAAAAGCAGAAAAATTACGAAAAAATGTTTTTTAAAGACATGGTAATTTATCAATACAAAGATTTCAACTTCTCCAGACTGCCTTGTTATCCTTTCCATCCTTCGTGATATTTACTTTTTTTTGCAAGAAAATAAAGTACTTGTATTAAAATAAAAAAAATATAAAAAATCATTGAATCGAAGCAAGATTAATTAGACACTACTTTCCAAATACTTATAATCATGAAAAACACAACTAAGATAATAGTAATAAAGAGATTAAAAAACTTCTACCACAAAAATTGTTACAGATTTCCCACGACACATACGCAAATTGTGCAGACCCTTTTCTTCATTTTGTTTAAATAAAGAAATGTGGAAATTCCTGTCGGGCGAAACGAAGACCGTCCGCTTCCGCTATAAATACTGCCCTCACCACCAGCTCCAAACGCCACTCTTCTGCCCTTTTCCTCTTCCTCTCTCTTGCTGCCTCTATCTCTCTCTTTTCGAAATGGCGGTGGAAACTATTCGTCTCGGCAAGGATGGCGGCTGTTTCCCTACCAACACCACCGCCGCCTCGTCGGAAAAACCGAACTCCCCCTCCATCTCCAAGGAAACCCACTTCAGAGGTGTTCGGAAGAGGCCGTGGGGCCGGTTCGCGGCAGAGATCCGTGACCCGTGGAAGAAGACCCGCAAATGGCTCGGCACCTTCGATACCGCCGAGGAGGCCGCCCGCGCCTACGACGAGGCGGCCCGTAACCTCCGCGGCCCGAAAGCGAAGACTAACTTTGGCTATTCCGCCGCCCCGGCTGCCGCTGCAGATACCGCCGGCGTCTGCATCGCGTCCCCACCTCCCGCTGTGTCGTTGTCTCTGTCGCCTCCCACCGCGGTCCCGGTCTTCCGTCCGAAGGTGGGGCAGGGGTGGAGATCGGAGGGTAGGGATTTGTTCGGGGAGTACGGTGGGTACAGATTCGAGGCAGTGCAGGTGGTGGTGAGAGGGGAGCAGGAGAAGAAGATGATGGCCATGTCGCTTGGGATTGGGGTGGCGCCGCCGCCGTCCTCGGCACAGGCGGTTGTGGAGAGTGGGAAGAAGGCGCCTCTGTCGTTTGATCTTAATCTGCCGGCTCCTCTATTCTGATCCTTTGTGTATTTTGCCCCTTTTCTTTTGAGTTCTATTCTACGTTTTGTACAGGTTGACGGGATTAAAGTCCTCTAATTCCAGAATTTTAATCAGAGCAAAAAAAAGTTGTTCTCTCTCTGTATCTCATTCTGTTGTTTTATTATTTCTATTTTGTTTTCTTTATTGTGACAATACGGCGAGTGGGATCGGACGAAGTGTTCAGCCTTCGAAACAGTGTGCTGATTTATGGATACAGCCTTCGGTCTTCGCAAATATTACGGTTACCATCGTCTTGTTTTTCCTGGCATATGAGGGTGTTTTGGTCCCTTCGAAGGATAAGAGAATTGTTTTATTTTTTAGTATTAAGGATAAGAGAATTGTTGAAATAGCGGCGGCACGGTGGTTCGGCGCTGTCACTATATTTCCATTTTCAGTCCTCAATAAATATAAATTTTTGTGTGCGCAAGGGTATTTTGGTCATTTGGGGGGACAGTGGTAGGCCACATAAAGCGGCGGCTCGGAACTTACGTCCCGATGTAGTTGCCATTATTTGTGGCAGGTCCTTGAGAAATATTATTTTCTCGTTGGAGATCCAAAATGCAAGGTTGGTTTGGTAATTCGGTGTTGGCTTATGTGACATAAAGCGGCGGCTGTGGACCATCTTTTTTGATCGGTGCACGTAATTTCCTAGGGAATCGCTGACAACTGTTTGGGGGAAGCGTCTTCCCACTTGGTACCCCTTGACCCAGATCTTCCTAGAGTTGCTGTTGAGGGTAATTTCGTCATTGTGTTCTGCTTATGTTGGACTTGTCCGTAAATTCATCCGTGTGGACGCCTTCCGTTTTCTAGAAAAGCTGAAAAGCGATTGATGTCAGAGATTAGCAGTAATTTTGGCATTAAAGCTTAGGTACTATATTGCTTTCCGAGACAGCTTTTCCTGTATCAAGCTACCATCCTCTGTATATTCGGTGCTAGTTGGAGCAATTGATCTACCGAATATAAGAGTGATGGAAATGTTTGATATTCTATTATCTTTTAAACTTTCGTTCCGAGCAGGTAATTACGTCAACAAACTTTCACATGCGGGACAATCATCAGATTTGGAATAGAGCGTACCGCCGCCGTGGGCCCCGTGGCGGCCACTCGGAAGCGAAACTAGCAGCGGCGGGTGACGGGACCCACAACGAAAAGCCTGTGTGTGTTCAGACACGTGGCGCGAGATTCGAGGAGTCTCGCGGACATGCGGCGCCCACCAGCCGTCCATCTAACGGACAGAGACGCGAAAGATAGCCACAACCGTGGTCAAAGGAATCCGTGTGTTGCAGTGTTGACCGAGTCCACTTTTCTTTTGCCTCGCTTTTGCCCTTTTCTTTTCCATTTTCCCCCTTTTGTTTGTTTGTTTTTTTTTTTTGCCCCTTTTGCTGTCGGGAATTGGGTGCATGCACCGCCCACCGCCACTGCTGCGGTAATTAATGCCACGGCCCTCACCGTGCGGGATCCGACACCGAGGCCCGAGGGATCGGGTGGTCCACGTGGGGAGGTGTAGTGGGTGGTGGCCTGGTGTGGGTATGGTGGAGATTCACCTCCCAGTCGCCTTAAGACGCCGTCGGTGGGTGAGCGAGCAACCGTGGGGATCCATTAAAGGCTATGGCCGGAGGATTTGCGTGTTGGTGCTCTTCGCTGTATTTATGGCGTGCATTGGAAAGTGCGCAATCGTAGAGTTTATTTTTACAGCCAATGTAAAAAAAAGAATGCTCCCAAGA
>JAMKQA010009734.1:0-26795 GCA_024699735.1 Posidonia australis | reverse complement strand
AGCCTTTTGGCTCACTTGGCAACTCATCTCTCTTGGCTGAGCTACCTACCCTCTCTTGGTTAAGCCACTCACCTACTCTCAGCAACCTACTATCGTTTCCAGAGGATATTCTCGCACTTCATAGCATTCCCAGCTGATCCAAAGCAACAAGGAAGTCTTATCTTGAGCCATCAAGGAGGGAACATCTTAGGCAGGGTAAAATCCTTACCCATCTCTTTACTTAAGTTCCACATAATGCACTGAATAAAGCCTGCAATGAACTGGATGTATGATATGATAGTGATAATTTTCGTGTTGTTTTTAGGATAAGTTGATTGCTCTTACATGTATATATATAAGGTTTCTGTGTTATGTTAAATTCTACATCCTGTAGTCTCTGTTTTATATACTGAATCATGATTCCATGCAAATACTAGCTGTGAATTAAGCTGTAAACATACTGTTTGCATGTTTATTATTTTTACATGATTGTTAATTTAATTAAATCATTGCATACTCCTTAGAACCTATTAAGTAGTAATTACAACCCTTTAACCCATGAATATGCTTGATTTAAAGAGAAGTGATAAGAGGACTTTTTTATGCTTGCTTTTCCATCATATTTCAGTTCCCTATCATCTAAATAATTGATCTGGATAAAATTAATCACAATTCATCTCTTGCATCTAGCCCAGATTTTGAAATCAGACTGCAGTCTGATTCAGAATTTCTAGGGTGCACCAAACTGGAGCACCTATATGGCGCACCAGGGTGGCGCACCTAACCAGAGCACCATCCTGGTGCACCAGCCTGGTCAGAGAGCAAATGACTAGCTTTGCATCATGATCTGCATGTTGTTCTGGATTTTTGGACTCTGATGTCTTTGTTGTTTATTTTTCGATATGTCATGTCTTTATATGCTTGATTTCAGCCTGTGATAGCACTATTTATAGGACTTTTGCATCTTGCATGTTCAGCCTACTATTGTAATCTGGTGAGCTGATTGCCTCATGAACTCCTGTTTAGGAGGTTCTTATGCAACAGTCCATGATCCAGATCTGGATAACATGGCTGAAACTTATTGATTTTATTTAGCATAAGGGTGGTGTGGTCTTGTGTGAGGCATATAGCCCTTGAGCACAAGACCCATATTGTGTTTTCATGCTAGGTTTTTGTTAGATACTCATGATGCATTTTCTAATGAGTTTGCGAGTTTACAGGATTTTATTTTGCATGGCATTAGGCTGGTTTACTGTCTGATTTGTGATTTTCTCTAGCACACATTTCTGGCACATCAGTAGAGCACATAGGTGGCACACCAGACTGGCGCACCAGTCTGGCACACCAAACAGGCGCACCTGCCTATTTTCTATTGCACGCAGTAGCTTTTGGCATGGTGTTTAGCATGTTTCCTTCTTTGATTTGCCTTTTGTTTTCTTTGGGTGTCTTCCTAGACATATCAGGATGACTCCACTCTATTTTCAGCCATTTTTATGCATGATAGTTCATGTTTTGCATATAGTAAAGTGAGGATGAAAGTCACTCGATGTTGTTAGATCTTTGGTCATATTTGTGCAACATCCTTGCACTGGTGCTTGACTCACCGCACGGGTGACCTTTCTGAGCATTAGGACACACCCTACAACCCATGCACCCATGTTTAGCATAAGGCACCACTCATATATAGCATTGCATTGCATATCGCCCTCGAGCGTACAAAAAAGGCTGAAAAGCCGACATTCCATACAAATAAATGAGAAACCCATTAAAAGACCGATTTTCGGGCGCACGAGGGTGCCTAATACCTTCCTCTTGCGTAATAGGGATCCTTGCCCATTTCTGGTTCATATAGACCTTTTCCATTGGTTTTATTGATGATTTCAATGTTTTTAAATGGTTTTCCTCGTCTTCCGTTTTAAAATAGACTAGGTGGTAACTCCTGCATTTTTTATCCTTATTTTTATTGTTTTTCCTTGGCTTCGCCGATCCTCGCGCATTTGGCCTTTCGCACCAAGCACGAGGCTATCACCGGCATGGTTACAGGAACTGGCGACTCTACTGGGGATAACCAGATCTTGGCTTTTGTTTTGGGTTTTTCATTTACTTTGGCTTTCCTCCTTGTTTGCTTGTTTCCTATGCATTGCTTTGGTTGTTTCTTTGTAATATTGAGTGGTATCTCTTTTTTTTTTGTGCATACCGTTTATCTAATGGGTGTTTTCGTTTTACACATTTGCAATGCCACCACTTTCTGCACATAATATGCACATGTCTTTTGTATGTTGATTGATGTTTCCTTTGCATGATTTCTGTCCTTGTGGTCACCGTTGCCTCCACTTTTGCCCTAGCTTTTAGAGGACTTCCGTCACCCCAGTTCTGTGTCCTTGTGGCTACCCTGCCTTCGGGACCACCAGCTTGGTCTTCTACTGCTTTTAGGGCCTCAGTAGTTGAGTCTGTTCCTATGACCCTTCCCTAGGGTTCTTTTGCTGTTCCTCTTTAGGGCTATGTGTTACCAGCCCTCCTCTGATTGCGGCTGTCTCTGTAGTATCCTCCCCCAGTTTGGACAACTGGGATCTCAACTTCCTGTTTCTTCTCCTATTTTTCCTTCGCCCGTCGGAGCCACCGGTGATGATCCCATTTCCGCACAACTGCAACAAATGTCGGCCCTCTCCCAGCAATTGTAAGGATTGGCACTGGCACTCCAGCCCTTTTCAGGTTTGTCCTTCCCGACTCCCGAGTTGCCATTGCAATCGACCCTAGGATCACAGTTTGTGCCCACTGCACCACCCCCACAGTCGTTTCCATCCCTCGTCTCCCCGACGATAGGGGTGTCGACATTGCCATTTGCAGCACTGCCACAGCACCCACCACAACATGCATCTCTACTATCTGGTGGTCAACCATCTTGGCTGAAGGGAGCACACACCGTGAGCATTGTACCCGAGGCCATTTCGGTCCAACAGCTCTTGCTCCCGCATTCTGCACCTACTATAGCACCACCCCTTGCCTTATCCTCACCCATGTTCCAGACACAAGTCTCATTTTTTATCCGACAGCACACAACACCCATGCACGGGTACACTGGCCATCCTACCGTAGCACTAGATGGTGGAATGGTGGATCATGAGGAGCCCTTAAAAGCGACCCATACAGTGTACTCGGCACCCACCACGACTGCACAATCTGCTGCGGCTTTAGCTCCAGACACTCTCCTTGCGAGGGTGAATGATTTGGAGTGCAGACTCCAACAAGTGCAAAGCGGGGACCGTCGGTCCTACCAATTCCAGGACCTTTGTTATTTTCCAGAGGCGACTCTCCCACTGAACTTCCAAATCCTAGAATTCGACAAATACAATGGTAGAGGCTGCCCAATTTCCCATCTCAAAGCCTATTGCGGTGACCTCACCCAGCTCCAAGATGACGAAAGGTTGTTAATCCGCCTGTTCCAGAAGATTCTTATGGGGCCCGCATTGAAGTGGTTCACATCCCTCGACATGGCCACCATCAAGACTTGGGACGACCATACACAGGCGTTCCTCGAATAGTATTCCTTTAATCTCGACTTAGTCCCAAAGCGGGAGGACTTAGTTGCCATCAAGCAGAGGCCCCAAGAAACATTTGGGGAGTATGTTGGACGTTGGCGGTCCTTGGCTTCATAGGTCAAAGATAGACCCTTTGATGAGGAGTCTATTGAGATCATGATCCGAGGAGCCAGCCAACAGTCGGGGCTCTGCTTAGCATTCAGCCAGTCGCCACTTTTTCTGCACTGCTCTGGGTGGGCGCCCGTGTTGAGGGCTCACTACGCGGCGGCAGTTTTCCAGTGCTCTCTGCATTTTCCAAGCAAGCCACTTCCTCACATAGTGGCGCTAGCAGCAACAACAACAACAACAACCATAATGCCAATCCACCCAGGAGGTGGGATCCCTCCAAGAACACAGTTTCCTATATTAGATCCCTTGCTGCTCCGGCAAATGTCCGCCCACCCCCTCAGTGCCAAGTAGTTTATGCACCCATGCCTACACCTAGAGCACCTCATGCATCACACATTACCCCCACTGCCACACTAGTTTACCCTACCCCACTGGCCAAGATGCGCCCACCGTTGGCATATCCACAGTCGAAGTGACAGGCGCCACTATACCCCGTTAGTGGAGCCGTTGAGCATGGTATTCCCCAAGGTCGCATCCCTTTTGAGGCTACCTGAGGTGCGCCCACCGCATAATCCACTTCCTGCCTGGTATAATGCGAATGCGTTCTGCAATTTCCATCGGGTAGCAGGTCACTCGACGGATAATTGCCTGACACTCAGGAATGCTGTCCAGGACTTGATTGACCAGAAGGTGATCGTGATTAGTACTCGACGGCTGTCCCCGCACCCGCACCAGTAGCCGCACAAGCACGACCAGCACACCCTAATATAGTTAATCAACCTTTGCCACAGCATCCACCCTTGGGAGCATCAGGTTCCCCGGGAGTCAATTCTGTTTCTTCTTCTGAGTCTATCTCATCCCCCATCTTTCCAACCGATTTGATTCATGATGAGTCGTCCCCCTTTCCTCACCAACTGTATCGCTCTTTCCTCGGTGGTTCTGAGGAGTCTATTAGTATGATTCGTTCGGTTATCGAGTCGGAGTACACCATGGCACCGCCTGTCATATACTCCCAACTACCAGCCTCGATTTGTTTATTAGCCTGGCACCAATTTGGGCCGAGCTAGCTGTCCTATCCTCGGACTCACCAATATCCGTAGACTCACCAATATCCGCAGACTCACCAGTATCCTCAAACTTACCCTCTTGCTTACCAGCAATCTTCAACTGCGCTTGTATAGTTAATTGCTTGCCCCCCAGTTGTTGTTACTCTTACGCACGACACGCATTGTGTCCCCTACAACTATGCCATAGGAATGTGCGCCGAAGTGACACGATCGGGTAGAGTATACAAGCCCCCGACACCAAGGCCTAATTCCCCAACACTGAGCCCCAACCAGTTGCAAGCCCAGTCTAGATCACCAGCACCCGTAGCACTAGTCCCGGTCCAATTACAGGCACACTCCCCACAATTGCCTATGCCCAGAGTAGCCCCACCCGTTCCTACCATTAGTAGCCAACCCTTAGCTGATATAACTGGACAGCTTAAGAAGGTCGAAGCCGATATCTCTATTTGGGACCTAATCCACACGTCGGTAGAGCATAGAGAAGCCTTCCTTAGTGTTTTCCAGGCTGCACGTGTATCCCCGACCATAGAGCCAGCTACCCTAGAGAGCATGGTAGGAATGATAGCAGCGCCACAAGTTATCTCCTTCTCTAGTCTAGAGTTACATCCATCTGGCACCAACCATAATTCCCCCTTGTTCATCACTGCGCAGTATCGGAGCTTTCACATCCCTCTCGCATTGGTAGACAATGGAGCAGGCTTAAATGTTTGCCCCTTGCGTACGACAAGTGCAATCAGATTCAAGTCCGAGGACATTACACCAGCCGTGAAAGGGATGACAACATTCGATAATACGCATCATGATGCACTTGGGATCTTAATCATTCCATTGACCATAAGCCTTACTCGCTTCGACGTAGAATTCTATGTCGTAGATATTGAACCATCTTTCAACCTTTTGCTTGGACGCCCTTGGCATCACAAGCATCAAATCATTCCCTCAACCCTCCATCGTATGATTAAGTTCTACTGGGATGACAATGTTGTTGTTGTCTTAGTAGAAGATATAGAGAAGGTTGAGTCAGTCTCTGCAGTAGCCCCCCAGACCATCCACTTTGAACCAAAACCTTCTAATGTTCTTTATCGGGTTAACTAGTTCGAGCCAATTAATTTCATTCCTCCCTTGAGCACATCGGTCATTTGGCCACTTGCGGTAATCCCCGTTTGATGGTTGATAATTTTTGTCTCAAATGGGGATATGAGAAAGGATCACCTCTTGGGCGTTATGGCCAAGGAATCGTTAAGCCGATCGAGGTGGAGGAATAGATAGAGCGCGAAGGTTTGGGGTACGAATGTCAGTATCAGAAGAAGAGATCATCACGCTTTGGTAAGTCGTCCAAAATGTTTATTCCACGGAATTTAGCAAACTTTACCAGTGTAGGCATTTTGGATCCGAACCAAAGCTCGAATACAGTGTCAGTGCCACAGCCGTCAGTCTGGGTTTTTTCGGAATAATCATATGGAGAAAGTGGCCAGCTAGAGACAGAACAGGGTATTGAGCAGGTCAGTGATTAGTCGTACAGATATACAGTAGTTCCAGGATCAGGGCAGCTAGCAGTTGGTCAGGCAGTAGTCCAGGAGGCAGACTCAGAGAGTGGCCTAGAAGACGATGTGATCGGAGATTTGGACATTCTATTTCAAGAACAGCTGGATGTGCTTGCAGAAGATTTGGCAGAGCACGACCGAGTCAAGAAGGGAAAGGCGGTCATTTCACCACCGCAGACAAAATCACCAGTACCACCCCAGGACCAGTCTTCAATTATAGTCCTACATGAGATAGAGAAAAGGGATGCTAGACCAATGGAGTTAATCTCCTATCAGCCGGGTGGCGAGTCTAGCTGGTGTTGGCAATTTAAACTTCACCTAAAGGGTGAGTGTCAAAAAAAAAAACCAACTTGAGTTGAGTGCCAGTACTCTCACTAGCCTGCAAGACAACCGCCAGCACGCAGAACCTTTTGTATATAGTGGAGAAAAAGAAAATCCAAAAATATCAAAAAATCAAAAAATGTAAATAGAAAGGCATCAGCTTCAGAGGCAGGGGCCCCCGGCTCCTCAGATAATCCAGACAGGCAAGCAGAAGAGGTTGCACAGTGCTGTTATAAGAACACGAAGGTCACTGTGACTATCGCCATCAGGGTGCGGAATCAGAAGAAGCCCTTTCAGTTGACATCACAGATCTGACCTTTGAGCAAGAGATCCTGTCAGAGCATACTGCCTATCAAGAGGAGGTTGAAGTCAGTGGAGCAGACAATGGTGATGATAATGAGCCATCACAGTTCCAATTTCATGATAATGACCCAGAAGGTCCAAATCTTCATGTAGAGGAAGAGACGGAGCTTATCAATATCGACACGGTAGAAGATGTTAAAGAAACACACATCAGTGCCAATTTGACACCACAAGCAAAGGCAAAATTTATAGCTTTCTTGAAAGAATATGTATATGTCTTTGCATGGAGCTATGATGACATGGTTGGTTTAGACATTAAGGTAGTAGTACACACATTACCACTAATACCAAATTCGAAGCCAGTCAAGTAGAAGCTTCGCAGATGGTGACCACAGTGGCTCTTGAAGCTTAAGGAAGAAATCATGAAGCAGTATAAAGTCAATTTCCTTAAGGTTGTGTTGTACCCTGAGTGGCTCGCCAATGTGGTGCCTGTGTCGAAGAAAGATGGGTGGGTTCGCATGTGCATTGACTATCGTGACCTCAACAAAGCGAGCCCCAAAGATGATTTCCTGCTTCCCCACATAGATATTCTAGTGGACATCACCGCAAGGCATAAAATGTTGTCATTTATGGACGGGTTTTTAGGATATAATCAGATTAGAATGGCTGAAGATGATATAGAGAAGACATTTTTCATTACCCCATGGGGAGTCTTCTGTTACAGAGTAATGCCATTCGAACCGAAGAATGCAGGTGCAACATACCAGAGGGCCATGACAGCGTTATTCCACGATCTTATGCATCATGAAGTTGAAGTGTACGTGGATGACATGATTGCTAAGTCTAAAGAGCCCGAGGATCATCTCTCCTATTTAAGGAAATTGTTTGACCACTTGAGGAAGTATAAGCACCGCCTCAACCCAAACAAGTGTGTATTCGGGGTATCTTCTGGAAAGCTCCTGGGCTACATTATCAGTCAGAGAGGAATTGAAGTAGACCCTCACAAGGCTAGAGCTATTATTGACATGCCTCTTCCTACCACTGAGAAGGAAATTCGTGGATTGTTGGGGCGGCTGCAGTACATCAGCAAGTTCATAGCACAGCTTACACCTATATGTGAACCGATATTGAAGCTCCTGAGGAAGAATGGCCAAACGCACTAGAATGATGAATGTCAAGAAGCCTTTGACAATATCAAGCAGCTTCTGGCAAAGCCTCCAGTTTTAGTTCCTCACACGCCAGGACGACCTCTGTTATTATATCTTTCAACAACACAGTATTCTATGGGCGCAGTCCTGGGACAGCACGATGAATCAGGGCGTAAAGAGATGGCTATCTACTACCTCAGTAAGAAGTTCAATGATTGTGAGGTCAAATACAACCCCATAGAGAAAGTTTGCTTATCCATGGTGTGGGCCACCCAGATCCTCAGGCATTATATGATGGCATACCCAGTCTTGCTATTGTGTCGGCATGATCCTATTAAGTATCTATTCCAGAAGCCAGCCTTGGTGGGCAGATGTGTTAAATGGCAGGTGATGTTGTCGCAATATGATATCACGTTCATCACACAAAAGTCTATGAAAGGACAAGCAATGGCAGATCACTTGGCCGACTTACCCCTGCAAGAATATTAGCCGTTGCAAACCCAATTCCCTGATGAGAATATACTATTTGCAATGGGCGATGAAGAATTAGAAGGTCCTCAAAATGAGAGTCAATGGTGTCTGTACTTTGACGGTGCAGTCAATAAAAGAGGAAGAGGCATTGGTGCAGTTCTGGCAACGCTACAAGGATAGCTAATCCCCTTTGCGAGGAAGCTGACATTTGAATGCACCAATAACGAAGCTGAATACGAAACATGCATACTGGGATTGCAGGTAGCAATGGACCAGGGCATCTGAGAACTTCAAGTATATGGAGATGCGATCCTGGTCATTTCACAAATTAATGGCGATTGGAAGACAAAGGACCAGAAGCTTGTGTTATGTCATGAGCATTTGCTGAAGCTGATTGATGAGTTAGATAATGTCAAGTTTTCCTTCATGAGTCGAGCCAAGAATGCATACGTAGACACTTTAGCTACCCTAGCATCATGGTTATCCCTCCTAGAAGCACAAGCAATGGATATCTCAATCACTTGTGTAGAACAACCAGTATATTGCATGCACATTCAAGAAGCACCACCGACAACTGAATTACCTTGGTATAATGCTATTAAAATTTTCTTGGAATCTGGCAGTTTCCCTCCTAGCATTTCCACAATAGATAAGAAGACTTTGGCACAGTTGGCCTTTAAATATGTGCTCGGGGCAGGGCAGCTACGCAGAAGATCCTATAATCAAATGCTTCCTAGGTGTGTGGACAAGGAGGAGGCAGATATGTAAATGTTAAAGGTTCATGCAGGCACTTGCGGTCCACATATGAATGGAGTTCTCTTAGCCAAGAAGATTATGCTGCAGGGATATTTCTGGTACACCATGGAAATAGATTGCTGCCAATTTGTGAGAAGATGCCACAACTGCCAAATACACGACAATTTTATACATGCTCCCCCACAACAGTTATATAGCATGTCATCACCTTGGTCCTTTTCCACTTGGGGAATTGATGTTGTCGGGGTCATTCATCCAGCTGCATCTAATGGACATCGCTACATTCTTATGGCCATTGATTATTTTACAAAGTGGGTCGAGGCTGCATCATATATGATAGTTACAGCGGCAGTCACAGAAAAATTTATCAAAAAATAATATTGTCGCTAGATATAGGGTTCCACATGCCATCATATCAGATAATGGGACCAATTTCATAACAAGGAGAGTTGAGGATTATCTTCAGAATTACAAGATCAAGCATCACAGATCCTCTCCTTATCGACCGTAGATGAATGGAACAGTGGAGTCAGTCAATAAAAATCTGATAAAGATCTTGAAGAAGATGGCTGAGACCCACAAAGACTAGCATGAGAAGTTGCCTTATGCATTGTGGGCTTACAGGACCTCGGTCCGGACATCAACAGGAGCAACACCGTATTCTCTGGTATATGGTATGGAGGCGGCCCTTCCTTTTGAAGTAGAGATTCCATCATTGAGAATTTTGAAAGAAGCAGAATTAGATGAGGCAGAATGGATTCAAGATCACTGTTTTCAGTTGGACTTGATTGATGAATGCAGATCGCAAGACTTACACCATGCCCAATGGTACCAGAAGCGAGTGGCCCGAGCATATCAGAAGAAGGTTCGGCCTAGAAGTTTTGGGCTAGGAGATTTGGTTTTGCGTGCCATTCACTTCCCCGATGCCCGAGGGAAATTCAGGCCCAACTGGTGTGGACCATTTGTAGTGATAGAAGCCCTGTCTGGCGGTGCAGTCATTCTTGAAGACATGGACCGTGTGGAGCAGTCAGAGATGCTTCCTATCTGAAAAAGTTTTATCAGTGATCCCCAGTCCATCCCGAGCCTTGCACCATGAGCCATGCATTCCTTTTTTTTTTTGCATTCGCATGTTAATATTTTAGGCTATTGCATCCAAACACAACATGAATCATGTCTTATGCACTGTGGTTTCTTTCTTGTTTGCATTGTAATTAAGCATCATCAATGCCCGATGAGGAAATTCAGATGGCCAGCCTGATTAGGAAGAGTTTTGATCCTCCTCATGTGTTACTACCCATGTGACTTAGGGAGTGAGGAAGTGATTATTCATGGAACATGGACGAAATGTACAAATCCCCAAGGGGCCTACACCTCCAGAGGGAGAAAAAAATGTTAGGTCAAGAGAGAGTGTGAGCCAGGAAAATATATAGTTTTTGGAGCACAAAAGAAAATAAGAAGACAGAAGTTGTAGATAGAAGTCGGCTCCAATGAGAGAGGCATGTAGGACGACTCTTTTCCTAACATATAACTTGGAGAGGAGTCGAAGCATACACGAACAAAGCCATCATTTGTAAAGGGACTAGCCACCCCTTTAATTAAAAAAGAAAGCAGCCATCCCCTCAACTTAGGTGTTTATTACCTCCAAGTAGGGGTAGGGTCAGCCAATATGCCTTTGAAGGAGTAAAAGAAATGTGAATTATTAAAAGAGTAGGTGTAGGGCCCTAGGAAGTTGGCACGGAGTCCATGATATCCAAAGGAGAGCTACAAATAAACCTAAGTGTCTAGGTTAGTGTCACGTGAGTTGAGGACATTTTCACTTCTTATAGTAGGCAATACAGGCTTCCTTGGCACTGAGGGCACCAATGTTTATAAACCATGCATCAATCTTGCCTCTGCATTGTGTTTTTGTAAAGCATTTTGCATTTAGTTTTATAAATCACGCATTTTTGCATCACTTTGCAAGGCATTGTCCATATTCCGACCAGGGGCATCCCAGCTGCCGTTTGAGTTGCAATATTGGCAAAAGGGAGTTTTGACCAGGGACATGTTAATGGTTTTTTGGTTGAGAAAAGGTCTTTGACTAGGGGCATGCCAGTTGCCATTCTAAGTCAATCACTAGGATAGTGCTATAAGAAATGTGTGGGCAAGCGCAGGCAGTTCAAGAGTTAAGGTGACACAATATACAACCCATCAGTTATACAAGATTTGCTCGTTCGATAGTAGTGGACCAGATGCTTTCAGTCGACTCTGGGTCTCTTCGAGCTACCAGCCTCTGTGAAGGAAGTGCCACTTCGAGGAATTTCGCTTATGGGCCATGTCTCCCGTATTTCAGCCTCATACTTTACTGTGCAGTCTGAACCCTCAGTAATGGTAAGATCAGAGGATGGAATACCAACATGCGTCATGTGGGCCAGTTCTGAGGTTGTCACATTAGAATCAAGAATATATCTCTTGTAGCAATCAGGGATGGGACTTTGCTCAATTGAATCCTGGCAAAAGCCAAATTGGTGAAGAACACGAACAGGATGGTATTCCACACCACCCGTTAGCCCTAGAAGGACAACAAGTCGCATGTCCCTATCATTGAAGAAGACAGTAAAGGACTTTGGAGTCGAGAATAGGATGCGCCAAACTACAGTGTCCTTGGTGATATTCCGCAGTCTGCCACACAACTCATTTACGCCTGGAAGGGTGTGGGAATGATTGGTACGACTATAGATTTCAAATGCAGAATGTTGAGGGCGTAGGACTTCAACTCCCATGTGGGCAGCAAACCAAACCTGGCAAAGGAAAGAAGATCATGGTTAGATAAACACAGCAAAATATTGAAGTGATATGGTTTACTCACTTGCACTAGAGCACTGCAGCCATGGAAATGCTTGGAACGTTTCAGTGCCCGATCCAAGCCAACATAGGTCTCTGCCAAAAGAATGGGAGCAAGATCAATATGGCGAGTGACCATGGCCAATGCTACTTCTGCCACCTTGATAGCCACTGTCATCTGGCCATGGCTAAAAATGAGCTCACCGAGGAAGCGTACCACAAAGCCATGGAGCCACAAGCTACCTAAGGGCGAACAAGTGCTGATAATCTTGTCAAAATAGTCCAAGCGTAGCATGGTAGCCGATCCATCCTTGCAAAGGAGGCTCTTCTCGCAAACACTTCGAGTCAAGCCAGTCAGTTGGCACAGAATTGAAGCGTAGCTATTGCGGCACATAAAGACAGGCAGAGACATGTATGGTGATAGGCCGCATATCTGTCTGACTTCTTCCAAGGTCAGAGTTAGTTCTGTCTGCCTGAAGCAAAATAGATGGAAAGCCGGTTTCCAGAATCTAGCTACAGCACACAGCAAATGCCAATTCACTTCCACCTTAACATTGTTCAGTAATGTGGAAGATATGCCCCAAATCCGCAATTGCTCACGATCTGCAACAGTCAATGCATCAATCCAGGCTCGCAGAACGCCAGAGCAGTACTTTGGTGTCACCATGGTGGGGTAGCCCTGTGGAAATGGACTTGGGTCAGATATGACAGGAGGGATGCAAAATCACATTTGGGGATGAACAAAAAATAACTTCGCGCAAGTTTGGGACAAATAAAATAATCTGGTAGAGCATAATCTCAAGGTAGGAAAAACACACGAAGAATGTAAATCAAGAAGAAAGTTGGCAAGACAGAAAAATATGCATTAGAAATAATCTATTTTGTTGCAAATCTAAAGTGCAATGGGACCTCAGTTCATGAGATGTGCATAGAGCCCAAAAAATGAAAGGAAAACAGAATATCCTTGCAAAAAATGAGAAAAGCCGCACGTCCTTTCATATAATCCGTGTGATGCCTTTTTCTCACATAGCAAGATGCAAGGAAACATATGCAACTAGAAAATCAGCAAGGAAACATATGCAACCAGAAAATTAGCAAGGAAACAAATAATCCAGAAAATCAGCAAGGTGACATATGCATCAAGAAAATCAGCAATGAAACGTATGCATATGCAGAGATTCATTTCAAGACAGAAGCTCACATACCATTGTGATGAAGACAAAAGGCGTAGCCGACCCCAAAGAAGATTAAAAGGGACTACAAGTAAGATGGAAGACTTGTGAATGTTTTTTGTAGTATAGATGGCGACGGAGTTTGCTAGAAATGCAAATTTATATAGGGAAAAAAAAAAGGGTCGTAGTAGAAAAGGAAGGCAAACTGGCCATTTTGAGAGGAGCACCAAGATGACGCACATACTGGGTGCACCTAGGTGGCGCACCGGTGTGGCGCACCTAGGTTGTGCACCTGTGTGGCACACCTAGGTGGCGCACCCTCTACTGGAATTCAAGCAGAATCTCCCCTAAAATATGGAGCTCGCCCAAATCGACGCCAGTTCTTTAAACCTGCATAAACATATATCTTCCAGACAAGTACCCAAGAAGAGGGTTGCGTTCCAAAATCAGATTTGCATTCATGAAGTTTTCAAAGTTCAAGATACATTGTTCAAGATACAACATTAGCATTTGTACAAAATTGGCAAATAAAAAGGAAGAAGATAGCTACTCCTCGCCTGACTCCTCCTCGTCAAACGACGGCTCTTGAAAGCTCTTTGCTAGAAGTTGGGCTCCTCTTTGAGTGATCCGGCATGACCACTAGGCAGCAGTAGCAGTTTGAGAGTGGGCAGAAGAACATAGAACCCTCTGTGAAACCTCAATGTCAGAGCGGTCCACCTCGAATACTTCCATGGTGAACTCTACGCTACTAGCCGCGTTCGCTTCATGGGTTGGATAATCTTGCTGTCAAAAAAATGTTAGGCTTGTATCAGTGGCAAGTATATTGTTCAAGGAAAGTAGCAAAAATAAAAAAAGGAAGAAGTACCAAGATGATGTTGCGCTAGTGCAGTTCCTGTATAAATTTGCAAAAATATCAGGTGAGTTTGTAATGAAAGTAAGGTAATTTATAAAAGGAAAGGCATACGCTTTTTCGTCGGATATCCTCGTAAAAAGAGGCAAATTGCTCCTCGAAGCCCTGTAAAGTAAAACAAATGTCAGATTTATCCTTTTGTATGAAAAGAAATATTCAAGCAGAAATTACAACAATTTACCTTGGCCCAGTCGGAAGCGTACCACATTCCACGCTAGCTATCGTGCACGACCTCCTCAAAAAAATAGGGCTTCCCGACCCGCCTGTACCAAGCCAGGTAGTCTGTGTAGTTGACTTCTCGAAGAACGTGTTTGTCTTGAGAAGCCACAGCACGGGACGGGACCGGAAGATCCATGTCAGAAGGAGGAGGGGTAGGAATGCAGAACTTGTTCAAAAACTAGTGCCTCACACGCCTAGGGAGGAAGTAAGCTGACTTCTTCATATAGTAGAATTTCACTTGCTTATCCCTCAGAACCCAGCCAGAGTTCAGAGGTGGCCAGTTGAAGCCGTCATACCTGGAGAATGGGCGCAAGTGAACCTGTTTGCAGGAATAGACAAGTATAAGCAATACAGGCAATATAGACGTGCAGAAAATAAAGTCCACAGCATAAAAACTTACATTCTCGAGCTCTACCAAATCTAGTAGATATCGGTAGGACTTGTAGCTGTAGACCCCCGCAGTAGCCCAGTGGTCAGGCTCGGCCCACTGGCGGGGGAGGGGAAGAAGTTCATCACGAAGGCGGCCAAAATGGTGTCCCCTTGTAATGTGCTCCATAATCTAGTACTAGTAATAGCAAGCAAAGAGATAGTTAATCACATAACATCAAAAGGGAATTGTTTTGCAAAAAAAGAAAAGTAAATACTTACAGTAAGTAGGGGATACAGTCCTACATAAGATCGGTGCCCCAGCCTAGCTACATTATCAAGCCCGCAGATCAACCAAGTGTAGCTAGCACTAGCCAAGTCGTAGTGGTCCAAGTACTCCAAGTTGGTTAGATATGCTAACCAATCTGCATGGATGCAGTAGGCAGAAGAATTGCAGAAGACCATCGCAAACAAGTCCAACAAAAAATGCCTCAGCACATAATCTGCCTCGTCACTACCCGACTCAGGGTTGGGCCAAAATTGGTCCCACTCTCTCAGCCACCCGACTGTAATCATGTATTTCCCCTGAGGTGGTTTAGGAGGAACACGACCTATATGTGTAGGGGCCAGGTGCATCCTGTGGGTGGTCTCGCCTATGATCGACTCATCACCGAATGGGAGACCGTCAGTAGGGCCCACTGGTTGGGCAGAACGGTAAGCTCTCCAAATGGGAAGTGGAAGGTATGCGTCTCGAACCGCCATCGCTCCACTAAAGCTCGAAAGAAGTTGTAGTGGCCATGAATGACTGGAATGCGAAGTAAGCCACCAAATAGAGACCGATGAAGTAGAAAATCCTGTAAGAACTCTGGTAAGCAGTGGAAGTGATCGAGCATTGGGGCCTAGTGGCACCGCATTACCCGGTTGGCATCGCCAACCTGAAATAGCAAGAGTAGAATAAATGCAAGGTCAGAAAGCAGAATTGTCAGAATCAATGCATGCTAAAGCAAGACTAAGATAATTACCGCGAAATCAGGGCTCTCATAAATGTGGTCGCCGCTAAGCAGTCGCCCTGCGAAGTTGCCAGACTCCTGAAAGGGCAGTTATCAATGAAGATGACAGACTTATATTATATATGCAATTTTTTTTTCAGTTCGGCTTACCTCGACAGGGATGGCAGGAGTCGAACTACAAGAAGCACGTGACCTCAAGGAGCTACCTCGCCGTCGGGGACGAGAACTAAAAGGCGTGTCTCGGAAAGGCTATGAGGTTCCTTCCACGAGAACTGGGTCATCCTGCAAGAAGGCAAAGGCCAAACCAAGAGTTAAACAGCAGCGGCAAGCACAGTAAATGCAGAATATTTAAGCATAAAAGGGCCTAAGTCTCGAAGTTAGATGTGGCATTACAGTCATTGGCAGAATAGAAAAGGCATAGCATTTCAAGTAAAAACACAATGTCACATGTTTACAGAAATTTGAATGAAGTAGGCATACTAACCTAATTCAATATTGCGGAAAGAAGGCTAATACTCAGGAAAAGCATCCAATTATGTGAAAATATGGGAGTTACAGCCATTGCTGGCATTGAGCACTACCACTATTAGAGTTATAACGAGAGGCATCCCCATTGTTATTACGTGAAGAGTAGGGGCATTCAGAATTCTGTTATGTACTTTTTCCCACCATTTGCTATTCAGGCATAATTTGATAAATTAAATGCTTACATACCAATGATAAGTAGGAGGTGCTTTGATCATGGCAGGATTATGGCATTGAAATTCAAGAAATGGCATTACGTTTACGGTAAACAAATGGATTTTTTTTTGCAAGATAAATTTTATTTGGTGTACTTCACCCTACAACCACACAACCGTTGGCTTGCTCCACCGCCTTGCACCACCTCAAACCACCACGCCACCACCATTGGCCAACCCACCCAAAACCCTTCACCGCCACTAAAACCCTCCGACCATCATGGCTAACCCAACTACCGATCATCACGGCCAACCCACCTCCACTTCACGGCCCCAAAATCCCGCACCACCACCATAGACCTCCCACACGCCACCACCCCGCAACCCAATACCCTCACAGCCACCCTCCACCGTCGACGACTTGAACCGCCAACCACTCCACCTCCATGGCCAGCCCATAGACCTGCTAGAGTCACCCCCAACACCAAGCCACAACCATAGCCTGCCGGAACCCATCTAGTCGCCAACCACACATCACCACCCAACCACCAACCATCAAAGGGAAAATGGGGCAAGCAGCAAGCAAAATGAAAAAACAAGAGAAGGAGTGGGGATCGAGGTTACCTCCACTGGCAAGCCCCTATCCAGCCAGTCTTGGAGGGTCTGGTCCATCGCCGCCGTCGATGTTGCCACCGAGCTTCCGCCGCGCAAAAGGTCCCGCACCTCGTCCCCGCACTGGATTCCCGCACCAATCGCAAGCACTCCACCGACGCACCAACATGAGCACGGCCGCCGGCTTTGAGGAGAAGAGAGGGAGAGAATGGGGCTTCATTGGGGAGAAGTAATGAGAGGGAGAGGGAGTGGGTTTCGTCTGATGTTGGAAGAAAGGGAATGAGGAGAAAAAAGAAGAGGCACGAGTAATGAAGATTAAACAAGAAGGAGAAAAATAATATATAAATAAGTAAGTTGCTTTTGAAGGAAGAAACGGAAATCAAGGAAATAAAGACAAAGGAATGAAGAAGATCCATGCAGCATAAGCTCGGTTGCAATCCTAAGAAGCAAGAATGAAATACAGAGTACGCCTTGACAGTTATGGCGGTTATCTAGTGGGTCCCTCTTGTAAATAATTTAATGTCCAAGGTTCACAATGCAGAATGGCTTTGAATGTTGTGTTTCAGCCCTTAGCACTCCACAACTTGCACTTCAAGAGCAAAATATAAAATTTCAAGAAAATCCAGCACATAGATTGCAAAAATTCACCAGATGGGTAATTTGCAGAAAATCCCCTTACATTCCTTAAATTTGCAGAATAGTCCACAATGGATGTGGGAAGTTATGAAGGAACCAGACATTTGCATATATTCAGCAGAATATCAAATCTCATAGCATAGTGGCAATACAGCACTCAGAAGGTTGTCATATTAGGAAATTTTCAATAAAGGCCTCATGTTTTGGGAAATTGCATGTCGGTCCCTACTCTTTTGCAAAACCTAGCAAACAATGTCACCTTAGAACAAGAACTTTAGCAAGGTTCTTTCAGAGGATATTGCACTTGTATCTCAGCAAAAACACCAACTTCTGTACCACAGCACCAGCAGCAAGCACATTTACAGTTCCACCCTCCAGAGAGCAATTACAGCCAATTTCCTTCCTAGGGGACAATCCAAGGATTATCGCTTTTTGTTTTTTTCGGATTCTCCTTCCAAGCGGATGAGATCCTTATACCCCTCCTTCTTGGATTTTCGTGGGTGTGAGATCCTTTTCCTTGGCTCTTAACCAGGCGGTCAAAGTCGACCTTTTGACCGGGCGGTCAAGGCCATTTCTTTTGCTTTTCTTGGAATTTCGCGGGCGCGAAATCCAACTATTCGACCTTTTGACCGGGTGGTCAAGGTCATATCCTTCTCATTGGATTTTTGCGAGTGCGAAATCCAGTTGTTTGACCCTTTGATCGGGCGGTCAATGTCGACCTTCGACGGGGTGATCGAGGTCATTTCCTTATCCTTTTCCTTGGATTGTCGTGGGCGCGAAATCCAGCTATTTGACCTTTTGACCGGGTGATCAAGGTCCTTTTCTATCCTTTTCTCTTTTGGGTTTTTGCGGTCGCGAAATCCCTTTGCTTGCCCTCGATCCGTGCGGACAGGGCCCTCTTTCTTGCTTGACAAATAGTATGTTTGTCATGCCCCTTTTCTTTGGGCTGGTATCCCCAACTACTCGGTTGACAACCGTCACGTTGTTTGGTGACCGGGTTGATGAGACTTGCTTGACTTGTCATATCCCGCCTCCTCAGGTTGATAACCTCAATAATCCAGTTGATGAGTTCGACAACTTATCATTTTCTTGCTAGTGGTTTCATCTGTGCGCGGGATTCCTTTGATTTTTTCCATATCATTTCAGCATTACCATCAACATTGCATCCACTTACAAGCACCCATTCTTGTGTTTCTAAGGTTAGCATTATCTTTGCATTTTTACTCTTGAGCATCGGTTCATGCATTTGTTTTTCACATTGGCATCACATTTCCAGCATTTAGCTCAACAATCACACACATTTTGCATTTCCATATTTGCATTTTGGCAACAAGTCATGACTTTCGGTGCAGTGAGTTAGTGCCTACAGCAAACATCACTCCTCCACAGCCTCAAAATGAAGGTATCTTATCGGCCTCGGTTCCCTCCGTCCCTCGACCTCGCTCAGGGAGGGGCATCTGTAGACACCTCAATTTTGAGGTGGCTCATAGATAAACTCTCTGAAGATGTTGCTTTGGATGCAGTAAGCCCAACCACTTTCAAATCCTATTTGACACTTTAACCAGCCAGAGATTAGTGCATAAACCGACCACAAGCCTGTAGCAAGCCCATGGCCCAATTAGCAATTCAGGCAGCTAGTGGAGAGCACCAATGTGGAGCACTAGATTGGAGCATCCAGCAGAAGCACCATAGTGGCGAACTAAGCTGGAGCACCAAGATGTTGCACCTTTCAGGAGCACCA
Source organism: Posidonia australis (assembly GCA_024699735.1). NCBI lineage: Eukaryota > Viridiplantae > Streptophyta > Magnoliopsida > Alismatales > Posidoniaceae > Posidonia > Posidonia australis. The sequence goes on along the minus strand of JAMKQA010009734.1, from coordinate 7,390 downwards.
TCTTGGCGCACAGCCACTTTTCAGTGTTCTAGTTGCTGGCTTTCCATCTTCTATGCTTGTAACCCTCGCCTGTGGATATTCCTTGCGAATCTACACAAGGCTGTTCGTTTTTGAGACTGTTTGCATCCCATTGGAGTTACCTTGTTGAGATTCTATAAAAAGCCATCCATTAGCAGCCTTTTGGCTCACTTGGCAACTCATCTCTCTTGGCTGAGCTACCTACCCTCTCTTGGTTAAGCCACTCACTTACTCTCAGCAACCTACTCTCATTTCCAGAGGATATTCTTGCACTTCAGAACATTCCCAGCTAATCCAAAGCAACAAGGAAGTCTTATCTTGAGCCATCAAGGAGGGAACATCTTAGGCAGGGTAAAATTCTTACCATATCTTTACTTAAGTTCCACATAATGCACTGAATAAAGCATGCAATGAACTAGATGTAAGATCTGATAGTGATAATTTTCGTGTTTCTTTTAGGATAAGTTGATTGCTCTTACATGTATATTTATAAGGTTTCTGTGTTATGTTAAATTATGCATCATGTAGTCTCTGTTTTATATACTGAATCATGATTCCATGCAAATACTAGCTGTGAATTAAGCTGTAAACATACTGTTTGCATGTTTATTATCTTTACATGATTGTTAATTTAATTAAATCATTGCATACTCCTTAGAACCTATTAAGCAGTAATTATAGCCCTTTAACCCATCAATATGCTTGATTTAAAGAGAAGTGATATGAGGACTTTTTTATGCTTGCTTTCCGTCATATTTCAGTTCCCTATCATCTAAATAATTGATCTTGATAAAATTAATCACAATTCATCTCTTGCATCTGGCCCAGATTCTGAAATCAGACTGCAGTCTAATTCAGAATTTCTGGGGTGCACCAAACTGGAGCACCTATATGGCGCACTAGGGTGGCGTACCTAACCAGAGCACCATCCTGGCACACCATCCTGGTGCACTAGCCTGGTCAGAGAGCAAATGACCAGTTTTGCATCATGATCTGCATGTTGTTCTGGATTTTTGGACTTTGATGCCTTTGGTGTTTATTTTCCGATATGTCATGTCTTTATATGCTTGATTTCAGCCTGTGATAGCACTATTTATAGGACTTTTGCATCTTGCATGTTCAGCCTACTATTGTAATCTGGTGAGCTGATTGCCCCATGAACTCCTGTTTAGGAGATTCTTATGCAACAATCCATGATCTAGATCTGGATAACATGGCTGAAACTTATTGATTTTATTTAGCATAAGGGTGGTGTGGTCTTGTGTGAGGCATATAGCCCTTGAGCACAAGACCCATATTGTGTTTTCATGCTAGGTTTTTGTTAGATACTCATGATATATTTTCTGATGAGTTTGCGAGTTTACAGGATTTTATATTACATGGCATTAGGCTTGTTTACTGTCTGATCTGTGATTTTCTCTGGCACACCTTTCTGGCACATCGGTAGAGCACATAGGTGGCGCACTATACTAGCGCACCAATCTGGCGCACCTACCTGTTTTCTGTTGCACGCAGTAGCTTTTGGCATGGTGTTTAGCACGTTTCTTGCTTTGATTTGCCTTTTGTTTTCTCTGGGTGTCTTTTTGGACATATCAAGATGACTCCACTCTGTTTTCAGCCATTTTTATGCATGGTAGTTCATGTTTTGCATATAGTAAAATGAGGGTGAAAGTCACTCAATGTTGTTAGATCTTTGAACATATTTGTGCAACATCCTTGCACCAGTGCTTGACTCACCGCACGGGTGACCTTTTTGAGCATTAGGACACACCCTACAACCCATGCACCCATGTTTAGCATAGGGCACCACTCATATATAGCATTGCAATGCATATCGCCCTCGGGCGTATAGAAAAGGCTGAAAAGCCGACATTCCATACAAATAAATGAGAAACCCATTAAAAGACTGATTTTCGGGCGCACGAGGGTGCCTAATACCTTCCTCGTGCGTAACAAGGATCCTTGCCCATTTCTGGTTCATGTAGACTTTTTCCATTGGTTTTGTCGCATGATTTGAATGTTTTTAAATGGTTTTCCTCGTCTTCCGTTTCAAAATAGACTAGGTGGCGACTCATGTATTTTTTATCCTTATTTTTATTATTTTACCATGGCTTTACCGATCCTCACACATTTGGCCTTTCGCGCCAAGCACGAGGCTGTCGGCGGCATGGTTACAGGCGCCGTCGTCGGAGTTGTGTCAACGGCAAGGGAGGTGGGGGGCCAGTTCCGACCGTCACCTTCAAGATCCAGACAAATGGATCTTCTCCCCTTTTTCTCCTCTTGCTCCCGGTGGTCGTCGGTGGCAGAGCTCCATCGTCGGCGATTGTCGCCCTTTTTTTTTCTTTTAAAAACAAATGAAAAATAAGTCTTCTTTGAATAAGTTTCTGTGCTTTTCTTTTATTGCATTGAAGTCCTTATTTTCTTACAAATAGGTCCTTTTTCTTACATTTAGGTCCTTGCAATAGATTTTAAATCATTTTAATAATGTTTGATTTGGAAATATTGCAATGTGCCCCCTATGTTTTTTTAATAATGTTTTTCAGGCTTTAAAAATTTGACATAAACCCTCTGAATTTCTTTTCATGCACTTAAGTACAAAAGTTTTGCATTTAAAACCTTGAGCTTTACTAAAACTATTCTGAAGGCATAATTTTCTGGCAAAATTGCAAGTTAAACCCTAAGAATTCAAATATTTGCACAAATATGATCTGGATTGCATTTTAGCCCCTGAATTTCATTGATTTCTTACTGAATGCATGTTTTCTAGGATAAATTTGCATGTCAGTCCCTAAAACTTTCTGTTTTCAAACATGGATTCTTTTTCTTGCACTTTTAACCCTGAATTTCTATAGAATTGCATTAAATAATGTTTTACTGGCAAAATTGTATATTGATCCTAAAAATGCACAGTTTTGCACACTTGACCCCAAATTTCTTCAAAATTACACAAAATGTGTTTTCCCATGTATTTTTGATGATTTGGCCTCAGAATTTCAGTTTTCACTTAGAATTTGGGAATTTTGCACAAAAGCCCCTAGAATTTATATTTTCACTCACACATGCATTTTGTACATTTTGTTCCCCTTTTCATGCATATTTTCTCATGTCTTCTTTCTCGCATTATGCACACACTTCTGGCTCTTTACAAACTCGATTTTCACATCGTTTCCCAGTTTTCTTCCGACTTTTACGATTTGGATTTGATTTGGCTTTCCATCGCCCGAGGGTGTTCATTAACAGGCTTAACAATGTCGACATTGTTTCGAATGAGGATTATTTTCCCTAATTTGATTTTCTCGGATTTCTTCGAGTTTCCGCTGATTTGCATGACGCTTCCCGAGAGTTTCTCGATTTTCACGATTTTCCTCATCGTAAATGGGTATACAATAAAGTGGCATTTTAAATGCCTACATTTGTTTCTTAGATTAACATTTTTTTCCCTTTTATCCATTTCTTCTCTTTGATTAGGCATGTTTTCACAGTCACTTTAAGCATATGCATTCAGAATAGGCAAGCATACACACAATAGACCATTTAGCAAGTAGGGAACCTAGAAAGACCGAGTTCTTCAGCCGCATGGGGGTGCCTAACTCCTTCCCCATGCGTAACAAGAATCCTTACCCTTTCTCTGGTCTGCATTGATTTGTGCATTTCATCCATTAGGCATGGAGTATGCATATGTTTTCTTCGCCTTGGTTTCCTTTGGATTGTTTTCCTTTGTGATTGGTTTTCCTTGTCTTTCCATTAAAAGATGATGTGGCGACTCCTTTCCTTATCCTTTTCTTATCTTTCCTTGGTGTTTTCGAGTCTAGTCTTCTTCCCCAGATTCACCATCTTTGCCGTGACCGTATCGGGACTCCTTGTATGCTTCCACACACCGTAGGAGAGCCGTACAGGGTTCCACTGGCATGGTCACAGGAACTGGCGACTCCACTGGGGACAACTAGATTCTAGCTTTCATTTTGGTTTTCTTACATGTCTTTGGTCTATATACTTTGTGCTTTTTTGCTTGTTTTGTTTGCTTGTACATATTTGACTGAACATGCCTTTTTGTGCCTTTTTACACCATTACCATGCCACCACCATGCACATGACCTAATTCATGTTTTTTGTTGAGATACTTGCTTTTATTCACTTACTTGTGAGTACTACACTAGTACATGCCATATTCATGCCTTTTGCTTGTTGATCAACTGTTTAGATGTCATGATTGTGTGTTTTCTTCCCCTTTTTGTGTTTGCCATGACTAGGAGAGTAGAGACATGTTTGCCTCTCCATCTGGCTAAAATAAAACACACAAACTAAGATAAACAAATAATAAGGCATAACTAGAGACAAATGCTCACAATTCCCCATGGTTTAATAAAACGCAAGTAAAAGACACAAAAGCATATTGCATGAATGATCATTTTGGAAAGCATGCATCTTCTCCTCTGAGTCCACCCACAGCCTGCAAAGGACATTTCTAGTAGCCCGTTCTATAACTTTGGCATAGGGTGTGTTGCTAGTTTGTCCCCCCTTGTCTGGGGTCGTGTCGGTGCTAATAGAGGGTACAGCTCCATGCTACTGCAGGAAACGAGGCCACCAACACACCACCCATTCACTGCCTGCGTTCCGGCTACGATTTAGAACAGGAACCTTATTTTTTTTACCAGAGTCAAAACCCATAACCCATGATTGCGTCCCAAGTGGTCAACCCCATATGGGACATGCATGGTGAGAGAGTGCACTTTAGGACATTCATCCGCATTGTGTGCCATTGCATGCCACTTTAATAACTCACATTTGTCTGTGCGTCGTTGTTCAGGTTCTGATGCCTGTTTCTCTGACATGTTTTCTCAGGTAGCTTGTTGCGAGGTCCTCAACTAGGAGCTTGGGTGTCCACGTCGTGGGCGGCCTCCCGTGGTTGTTTTCTCTTGCCTTTCCGAGCTACTGGTCACTTTTTGACAGTAGCTCGTCTTAGAGCTCGTTTGTTTGTCTTTTTCCGTAGCTCCTTTTATTTCGTTTACGATTAGCCATGGCCCCGCAGACCCGCAAGCCTCTGGTTATTGTTCTGAAGGGGGACCCACACTTAGATCCTCCTTCTCTCACTTTGACTGTTTCTTCTTCCCTCTGTGCGTCCCGATTTGGGAATCATGGAGATCCTTATCCCCTCTTCTGGGATAGTGGAAGACACAAGCCGATCTAGGGCCCATCACTGATTCGACTGCGGTGACTACCACATGGGTCCCAGAAGTTCTGCCAGCTGCAGCCTATCTCTTGGGCCCTCCTGTTTCAGGAGTTCAACCAACTGCGGTTTCATCTGTTTTGGAGGCCATTCCTGTTACGCTCTTGCCTTCTGACCTATCTTTTGATGGGTCTTCGGCCACACAGGCTTAGTACTTGAGAGCTTTGGCCCGAGGGTTCAAGCGCATGGTCCTTTCTCTTGATCCTGTTGGGAGTCCTCCTCTTTCGACGTCTGAGGTTCCAATGCAGACCACTATAGCATTGCAGGCTCACCCCACTACATTATCGCCCATACCATTGCCCCAGCATCACACTACTCCGGTGATGGGGGCGTTATCTCTGCCTCCTACACCACAACTGCATTGGTCACAACATGCATCACAGTCACTTAGGAATCAACCCATTAGTCGTGCGAGAGTACAACATTTCTTGAGTCCGTCGCTCAGAGCTATACTGGTGTCGCAGCTGTTGCTCTCATGCTCAACACCACACACAACACAACATACTTAGAACCCACCTCAGCATCAGGATCAGGTCCCAACACGTAGGTCATCACTGCACACTAGGTGCACACCTTCTACTGTTAAGCCAGTGCCTCTCGTCGCATTGGCTCAACAAGGACAACAACCTAAGGAGAAACGAGGTTGTCGCGTTGAAAGTGACTACACTCCTCTAGGCGAGTCGCTGAGTGCTATTTTTCCTCGTGTTGTGTCGCTTCTGAGACTCTCAGATCTGCGTCCCTCAACAACTCCACTCCCTCGGTGGTACGACGTGAGCGTATACTGTGATTATCACTGAGCCCCGGGGCACTCGACACATAATTGCCACACTCTGCGGTATGTCGTTCAGACTTTGATTGACAGTGGGACCTTTGTTGTTGGCACAATACCCACATCCATGTCTCCATCCTCACCAGCATCTAGGTCGGCACACATTACACATCCACACACCATTGTTGAACCGACGCGTCTCGTTGCGTCAGTACAATAAGGGAAGCAACAACGGTAGAGGCGACCTCGTCGTAAGGAAAGTGGCTTCACCCCATTCGGAGATTCGTTAAGCGACATCTTTCTGAAAGTTGCGCCATTCCTACAGCTACTGGAGGTTCACCCACCATCGGACCCGATTCCTAGGTGGTATATGACTAACTTGTTCTGCCAATTCCATCGCACTCATGGACATTCGACAAACAAGTGTTTTACTCTCCGAAATGTTGTCCAGGATTTGATTGACAATGGGGACATTGTCGTCAACACATAGGAGGCAACACACACATACACCTGCACACACACCCGCACACACACGTGCATACCCTAGAATAGCTGACCTTACCATGTCTGAGCTGGCAAGCTCTGAGGATACTGGAACCTCAGAGGCTTTTCCCTCTCTATCCCAGTTTTTTTCCCGGGGAATCCATCGAGCCTCATTTGCCAAGTTTGTTCTCTCTCAGTTTCTATCCGGTGGCACACACATATGCTGCTCTTGTTCTCGTTCCTCATTAGTCTAGTTTGTCCTCTTGTTCTTTTCTCAGTTTTGTCCAGCGACATTCACGTGTGCCACTCTTGTTCTTCTTCCTCTGTGGGGGGTCTAACCTAAAGTTTGCTAGTTTGCCATACACCGATCTGACCTAGCACATGAAAATACCCTGGATCAAGTAGGAGACTGTCGTCATAGCAGATATCAACTCCAACAGAGATACAGTTTTAATGTCACCAGCAAATTCAGCATTCACAAAGACAGTCCCAATTTCAATAATGGTTTTTGATGGCTTCGATTACACCTGCCTTGATTCTAGTTTCCAGTGGCACTATTAGGAGTTACTTTGAACCCCAATGGCATCGACAAAACAGCAACAACAAGAATTGGAGTTGTATCCTTTTCCTTTGTTCCCTTTGTTTTTTCTTTTTGCATCACCATATACCAAAACACAAAAAAATAGAAAAAACACAAAAGTTGAAAAAAGGAAAAAGAAGAAGAAGAAAAACACAAAACAGAAAACATTAAGAATAATAGAAGATAATAGTTTGCTTGTCAATAACATGCTGCCTAATGATGAAAAATTGGAAAAGCTCGCCAATGTCAGAATGGATTATCCCTCCTCAGTTGTCACTACTTAGACAACCAAGTTAGCAAGGGAGCCACCGAA
>JAMKQA010009733.1:0-18283 GCA_024699735.1 Posidonia australis | reverse complement strand
GGTTATCGTATCCTATAACTATAACGGGTCTATTATGACTTGCAAAAGTTTCGTTTGTGTGAAAACAGCCTAGTAAATCCATTACTAGAGTAATCGACAGGAAGTTGAGTAAGAGATCAGGCACATTCCCAGTTTCCCACAAATTTAATTTACGACTGAACCCTGACAGCATAATTCTGGTGAATCAGGTGTCACTTTATCATTAATTCTACGGTAATGTGATGCTTCCTACGTGTTAAATCGATGAATTTTGGTGGACATTCCCATTCATCCTCTCTAAGAAATACGTCGTTAAGTTGAATATACATTGTTTTCTTAGGAAGAATGGGACTTTACCAAAAAAATTACTCTGAGATCATCCAAAGGATACCTTGGGAACAAAATAAACCAGCAAAAAAGCCAGCCACAAACAGGAACAAAGAGAACATGACTGTTGGTAAACAGGGCATAATCAACTTAGCCGTAGGAGAAAAAAATTGGAAAGAAAAAAGACACAATGACAATGATAACCAACTCAAAGGTTGCATTTGATGATGATTATAGGAAAACTGAATATAGTAAAAAAATTAACATTTTTTAAAAAATTACATCTCGTAACTTTTCATTTTTAGCATTTTTTGATGAATTTTACACATGAGAAATAAGTTGATATTTTTAAATAAGTTGATTTTTTTTATATATTTGGTTCAACTTTTTATCTATAAATAATTATTTCCAATAAAAAATAAAATATAGTCGCTACCAAACATACCAAAGGATGAACTTCCACGATTCCCACAATGGAGTATTAACAATTGCCGGGTGGCCTGACCCAACCCTCTAGCAATTGTGGGCCTGTGATGAGCCACAGGGTTGGGTACAAACGGCCTGGTTTGCGTCCAATCCAATGGTTATTTTTATTTATTATTTTTTTCCCTTTCTTCTTTTTTTCTTTTTTTCCCTATAAATAACTCTTCATTGCATCTTATTTCCTCAAAACTTCTCAACTCTATTCTACTCTCTACATTCTCAACTCTTCTCTATTCTCTTCAACATCCACAATTTTGATCCATTATTTCACCATTCCGCCTCTACTGTTACAAATTTCTCTACTTCTAATCTGTCTAATTTTTCTACTTATTGACCCCCAAAATTAATTTTTTATTATTATTTGAATTAGTTACAATGATTAATTCATGAAACACAAATATCTCAATTCAAGATTCTATAGAAAATATAGGTTCACAAATATAATCCATAACCACTCAAAACGTTAGAAGAACAACTCCTTGTTAGCTAGACTCAACCAATGATGAAGAATGTTATTAAAATTATTGTAGTAAAGACCTTCCATGTAAAAAGGAAGGGTTCATGGTCATCTACATAGCCATCTTTTAAATTGTAAAGAAAAAAAAATCAATTACAAGAAAGAACAGATTTAAAACAAGCTCAATTGCTAGTAGGATCTAGTAGTGTAATTAATTAAAAATATTCTATGAAAGAAACCAACATGGTTTAACAAACTTTATAATTCAAGATGAGCAACCTGTTATATTTTATAAAAATAAAAAATTTGCTACTTATATGCAAACATATATAAATCCACAATTTTAAAGACATTCTAGAAATAGAACTAAAAACATAATACACAAAAAAATTATTCGAGATAAGGATATTTTAATTCAAATGTGTTTTAGTTTATTATGTCAAATATCATTAACTTCTAATGTTTGAATCTAAATAATTTTCCTTACTTGTGTTTAACTGTACATTGGATAGATATATTTTTAAATTTACAAAAAAAATAATTACTTTTAAAATATTTGATCATCCACATATTAGTAAAGCTATTCCAAATGCTATAGAAACAATTGCTAGAGAGTTTAAAATAAATAATAAAATTAATATAATTTCTTTTGATAATACTACTAATAATAATATCACAATAGATATATTAAGAAGAAATTTAAAACCTATGCTAAATAATGATTTATTTCATTGCAAATGTAGTTGTCATATTCTTAATTTAATTGTACAAAAATTTATAAAATATATTAGACCATATGTAGAAAATATTATATCATCTATTTTATATATTAAAATATTACCTAAAAAATTTCAAGAATTTAAAAAAAAGAGCCAAATGACCTGAAAAAAGCCCGACCCTCCCTAAAAGGGTCCAAGGGCTTGCTCAATTTTGCAAGGGCCAGAGGTCCAGGACTGGGCCGAGGTCCTAACCGCAGAGGCCCAACCCAACTCAGGCCCTTTTAGGCCCTACCTTTTGCAGGCTAGGCCGACTCGACCCAGTCCTTTTTAAATGTCTACCTATAATTCAGTTGATCTAGAAAATACACTCCCTATGTACATTGACTTGTCTTTTAAATTTTGTGTGAAATTTTATATTTTACTACTCTACAATACTACAAACATTAGAAGTTTCATAAGATTTTCTCCTTACCTTTCATAAACTTAGCAAACTAGGAGAAGGAACCCCAAAGGTTTCTCATTAAGCATTAGAGTTTGATCTAAGCTTCATCCAATTCTCCCAAATCCCATATCAAGAGACTCACATCCTGCTCCCTGCCCTTCGAGAGAGGTGAAAGTTTTATTTTTGCAAGAGTCTATTTTCTTGTGTAGACTTTGTAAGAACCTCAAAGGTTTCTCATTAAGCATTAGAGTTTGACCTAAGCTCCATCCAATACTCCCAAATCTCGCATCAGGAGACTCACATCCTGCTCCTTGCCATTCGAGAGAGGTGAAAGTTGTATTTTTGCAAGAGTATTTTCTTGTGTAGACTTTGTAAAAGCCTTCCATGCATGGTCAGCCAAATCAGATGACTCACATCTTCCTCCTCGCCCTCAGAGCACGTGCAGAAAGGCTCAATGTGGCCAACAATCCATTTGCTTCTGCAGACTTTCTTAAGAAGCTTGCCATGCATGACCAACCACATAGACACCTGATTTTCAGAGGCCTGTCCAATCCACTACTCTAGGCCATGATGATGTATTTTTGCAAGTGTCCATTTTCTTGTGTAGACTTTGTAAGAAGCCTTCTATGCATGGTCAGCCATATCAGATGACTCACATCTTCCTCCTTGTCCTCAGAGCTCGTGCAGAAAGACTCAAAACTATCTTCGCCAACAGCTTCTGCAGATTTTCTTAAGAAGCTTGCCATTCATAACCAACCACATAGACACCTGATTTCCAGAGGCCTGTCCAATCCACTACTCTAGGCCATGATGCACCTGAGTCTTCAATAACCAAAGCCGCATAAAATTTCTTTGTGATGAGAAACTTTCCGTTGGACCTTTTTGGCAAAAAGTGGGTTCATCTTGTTCATCCAAATTAATCTAGGTGAACATTTATACATTAGCATCATGACATTTCGACTTAGTCACTCCCGCGATCCTGTCTGTCACCTCATATATTCACGGTTCACCAAAAGGGAGAGTTTAGAACAAATATCTCCACCAAACATTTGTTTTCACCTATTACTCTCGCCAAAATCTGAGTATACATGGCCTACACCTAACTTAATCAACATGGCGAAACTTTGACATTAACTGATTGACATCACAATTTTCTGTTTTGGGTCCCAAACCATGACCCTACCTACTCTTTGAAATGCATACATTAAGAATAATCACAAATTTCTACACTAAAGTTATTTCCCCTTTTTTTCTGAACCTTTTGAAGTCTTACAGATAATATAATTGATCCAAGGGGCCCTCCATAGTAGGTTGTCTACCACCAAACTAGTACCTTATCTTTCTTACAATGGGGTCTCTTCTGTCAAGTTCATTTATTCATGAAGTTATAATCAGCTCTGAGTGTTTGATGCCAAATTATTGATTGTATTGGTTTTTCCCAGATCCTATGAAGGTCCTCAAGAAATATTACCATATCAATGGGATAAATCATGACCATTACGATAATGATGTCTCATAAACTCGGAATCGTCACATTCAGAGTTTAGTTACATGATATCAGATATCAAAACACATGAAGCCAGGTAACCAGAGAGCTGATTGTTGTAACTCATAAGTTGGAATATTCCTTTGTAATGACTAGGGAAAGCTCTTTCTAGCTTTAATTAGGTAACTTAATGTTTGGTTTTGGGTTGTGTTAAAATAAGTAATTAGCACTACTATCTGTGACACTCCAAAATCTTAAATTGTTTGTCTTATGAAAGACAATTTTAACTAGAAATTTGCTGTAAACTGAAAAAATGTGTCATCATGTAGAGGCAAATCAGAAGTTAAAAGACAACAAATCTTACAATTAAAATAATTATGAAAAGATTGAAATGACCAAAACATGGACTAAAATATCTTGCAAGTAAACTGAAAGCATCATAGACAAGAAATACAAGGTACATTCTTTACAAACACTGAATGCTGCTAGACACGCTAGTAAAGAACATCCCTAGGGAGTATACACACAATATAGATACTAGCCTCCTGTGTATGTAAGAGGCACCAAATCGATCATGTAGACCAGCAGAACTGCTAATCAGACCATATCCAGGCAATAAATAGATGTAGAGGTACTTTGGAACGATCAAATCCAACAAAATATTCAGCCCTGAAACCTCCTTTTCCTCAAGTAGCAAAGAATTAATCTAAAGAGCTGAGCTCTCCTAATGTCCAATGATCTTTTGTGTTTACTCCATCAGAAGACATTTTATTTCAATTCGCTCACGGACAAATCAATAGCTGAGTAAATTGACAGAGATCTACTAGCGCCAAAGATACGAGCAAGCTTTAGTCGGTAGAGATTCACATACCTCCTCAAACCTTAAGCAGCTGAACCTTGTTCGAGAAAGCGATCCCAATCCAATCCTTGTAAGCAGCAGACCACTGGAGCTGGTTAATCTCCGACCCCGCAGAATAAACGAGCGAAGGGTCAAGTCCCTCTGGCCCAACGGCCACCGCAGTCGGGAGCTCCCATATAAGCGCCTGTCCATCGTCACCTGCGGAGCAAATATGCCTCGCACTCTGCGGGGCCCAAGCAATGGCATTCACGCTCGCCTGGTGCCTCTGCAGCTCCGCAACAGGATACGCCGGTGACCGGATGTCCAAAATCACAACCTGGTTACTGTCCATGAGCGTGGTGGCCATGTACTTGAGATCGTTCTTGTTCCACGCGAGCCGCAGGAGCGGGGTGTCGGGCCTGGGGCTCTCGTAGACAATCGTGGAGTGCTCCTTGTCCCTCAGGTCGAAAATCCTCACCGACCCATCGGCAGAGACCGATGCGAAGACTCTCGTCTCGCCCCAGGCGATGTCGTACACCTCCTTATCGTGCGCTATGAGCTGTGTCTCCACGACCCCACGCTCCACGTCCCATATGGTGCAGGTGGTGTCGATGCTGGAGGTCCCGATCAGCCTCGGCTCCGACTCGTTCCAGTCGAAGGACGTGAGCGGGGCGCAGTACTCCGTCGACTTGCTGTTGTTGAAGACCGACCGCATCTCGACGGAGGTGGAACCGTCGTGGATGGACCAGAGGCGGAGGTAGTCACCGGAGGAGGCGAGGAGGGGGGAGGATTTGGGGGCGAACATGAGCTTGGTGGGAGGGTAGGGATGGTCGAAGGAGAGGGAGGGGGAGGAATGGAAGGAGTGGGTGTCGTCGTCGAAGTTCAGGATGTCGACCCGGTTGTTGATCTCCTCGAGGAAGCTGCCGAGGGCAAGGCGGGGGCCGAGGGAGGTGGAGGAGAAGGCCATGGCGTACACAGGGTGGGGGGACTGGTAGGTGCAGACGTTGGGGTTCGCCGGGTCGGAGCTCTCCATTGCTGCCAATCGATCCAAACCCTAGCCCTAACCCTACCACTGAGGAGAAGGAAGAAAAAGAGGAGGAGGAGGGGGAGGAAGAACGAAGGGGGAATGGATGGTGGATTGTTCTGGTTTAGGGAGGCGGGAAGTAACGGTTGAGGCACGTATCCCTTGGTCAACCGTGTTAGGTAAATTAACGGTGATGGAAAAAATTATCAGCTATATATATATATATTATTTATTGTGATTAATAATGACAAGGGAACAAGGGAGGGTAAATCATGATCTGTAATATTTATTATATCTTGATTCATGCCCTTGTTTCCATCGACGGACGATATTGATCCAGAGAATTGCAGATTTATTTATAGAGTTTTCGTTGAGAGTTGCTCAGTTGCCAGGGATTTTGTCCTCTTTTGGTAATGACCAGTAAATTTGGATTAAACATTCAATTAAAAACAATTAACAATAGATGAGCAACTCTATTAACATAATCTACAGATCTACTTTATTTGTTTCGGGAGAGTGGAGGAAGGATGAGTTATCTGGAATGTCCCACTCTGTTCAAGAGGGCACCTAACTTTGTTGTTGGGTATAAATTATAATAGTCCAAGGGAGGTTGGCAACTTGGCCTGGCTGAATATGTTATCCCGATTCCCTGCAAGGAGTCAACTTTAAAGTCCCGTTTGGTAGAGATTGTTGGAGAGATTATGATCATAGAATCTTTTCTCTCTTTTTTTTCACATTTCCCAAGGAGCAATAGTGTATATATTATGGCTTAGAGACTTGCACAATGTTAAGTATCTACATAGTTCAACTATTCGGATGAAAATTTTGCGGACAAAATGAACATATTATCGTCATCACATGTGTTCAAATCACCAAGTCCTCTCCTCAATGCTATAATCACCTCTCACGTCTCCTTGTAGCCACCTCCGCCTTACAATAATAAGATTTCGGTCGATGATGTTCGTTACCTTCATCACATATATCCATTAGATCACCTTCTTTTCTCGACACTACTACCTCCTCTCGCATCACTTGATAGCCACCTCCTTCTTGCACCAATAGGATTCCGGTTAAGTCATTGTTGACGATGTCTATGAAAGAACTCTATAGAGTATGATGGTGAAGAAGTACCGTGAGCAATTTGTTAAAGATTCAAATTTAGTAGGTCCTTTGAAACCAAAGAGAAGGGAGCAATACCTTCATTTCCGTTGAAGATCATCGTTGGCAACTTGTCATCGTCGACACAACTTCCAATCCTCTTTTGAAGACAACAAAGCAGTAACTTAATTGACATAGTTTCTGTCATATATTTGTTATTGATTTTTTTTATTATAGTCAAATTTTATAAAAAAAGGAAAGGAAGATATATTTTACAGTGGTATTGAAATTGTGATTGTAGTTACGAAGGAAAATATATGTTGCTTCAACTATTTAATGAGTGATTAATAATTTATAAACTTGATGAGTGATTGTGTTTCAAATTGTGATTATGTTTATTAATGAGTAATTATAAACTTGAAATGATGGCAAATAAATATTTATAAATGGAAATGATAATAATTAAGAAAATCAAGAAAATATCATTATATGCTAAAGTTTGTTCAACTGTTCAACTGTCTCATTAATGAAGTTTGTCTATTAATAAGAAAATCAAGAAGATGATAATTGAAATTATAAGAAATTGACTTTTCTTGTTATATAACGGAATAATTGGCTCACAATTTTGCACAATAAGCAGGATAATATCCACATCCATGACTATCGACCAAGACCTTTGTACGAATGTGGATTAATAGCAAGGTGATTGATATCAAAGATATCAAAATATCTAAACTGATGGTTTTACAACTGTGTAAGCTTTGCATATTCGTGTTTTTTATGAAGTTAATATTTTCACTTATCTTCAACTCATTGTATCACAGGTAAATAACAAATGTCGATTCTTCCAATGAGACGACAAGGAAGATAAATATATTATACACATTAAAATGAAAGCATTGTCTTTAGATGATAGTACAATTGCTTCAAAAGAAAAGGTTACAATTCATGATGACCATTCAAAAGAATTAAAGAAGGTGGCAGGTCATGATCATTATGATTCAAAAAAATTAGAGAAGGTATTGTATGACGCTACAATATGGGAAGAGAAAGAAAAATGGTTGTCAGATGATAACTCTGATTATGACTATTTCATATATAACTAGATTCTGTCAAGATTTCTATATTGCAAGAAGACTCCTATCATGATTACTAGAAGTCTTTACATGGTGACACTACTTTTCTCATATATTAGTAGTTGCAGTAATAATATCATGTATTAGTAGATCTCGTTGTATGCCTATTTCTATCATGTATTAGTAGATATTGTTGTATGTCTATTAGTACTTTGTAGTAATTGATAGTTTATTCCTTGAACTACTCATTTTACAGGTGTCGTTTCCTTTTTCTTGAGTTCTACTTTGTTTTGAAGAACTCACAAGTTTTCGATTTGTTAGTGTCGTTTATCAATTGCAATACAAGTTTTTACTTCTCTTCATTCAGTTATATGTAATAGAAGTCAATGGTTACATTGTCTAACAGATTACCTAATCGTTGATGACTTCAAAATAAGAATTTTATTATTACAATTTGGTCAAGAATATTAAAGTACCTCGGCGTTGGGTGACCATCTAGAAAGAATAAAAAATTCTACGTCTCTACTTGATAATGACTTGTGTCTTGATTTTCTTCCGTAGAAGGAGACGAGTATAAAGAATTTACAAAGACAAAAGAGTTATTAGTGGAAGAAAAAAAACGTGTGTTGTCAAAGTAGGCGGAAGCAATGAGTTCTTGTTTAGCATGATTGATGTCAAGCTTGTATCAAGGGTATTGAAAATGTCTATGATCTCAACTCAATAGCTCTAAGTGGTGTGAAGAAAAAGTAAACAACATACAAGGTGTGGATACAGGATTTTCCTTTGAAGGCGGAAGCATTCGTGCATCTTGTCGCCTCGTTGCTGTTCATTTAATTGTGTTCGATAACTCCACTTTATTGATGTTGAAGTCAATGTGGTCATCACTCTCGATTTGCTTTTGTTGTCCGTCGAGCCTCTTGAAGAGATGTGTTGTTGATGTGGATTTAGCTATCTTAAGACAACGTTAGTGTTGCCTAATGGTGTCCATGCTGGTGATCTTCTTGTTCTTTTTTATTTCCTTGCAAAATGAAATTAAAATACGTGGATCAATAAAGTGTAGTAAATGATTCAGAGCAAATTAGAAATTATATGAAATAAAGAGAGAAAAATATTTATCCGAGGGTTTTATCCTCTTAATTGCAACTAAATGTAAATACCTAGCTATAATATGTATAAAAATGCAATATGCAAAATTACTAAAAGAGAAACCCTCTTTTAATTTATGGACGGTAGGCATGAAATGCAAGAGGTTGACAAAGTGTGGTCGAAGACGGAAGAAGAATTAAGTTCTCTAAAATGTTCCCTTTCTGTTCTAATTTTCTCACAGACTCCTTATTCTAGATTGCTCTCAAATTTGTTAGAATTTCTCTCCTCTAAATTTCCCTCAAATTCTGGTATCTCCTTGAGGTCCCCTCTCAATGGCTGGGGTGCCACATATTTATAGAGACATAAGTGAATCAAGACAAGGTAGGATACTTAAAAAAAGGCAAGGTTATATAGCTGCAATAGTAATTTTCTAATTCTGAAGTGTTGAATGTATGAATGGACGCATTCTATATAGAACGTAGAGACAACTACATTCAACACACTCAAATGCTTAGCCGCATCAATGAAGGGATATTCTTCTAATTAATGGACAATAAAGATCAAAGAAATCTTTCTAAAATGGAAATGATTTAAATTCAAATTATTCCAAAAAAATGAAAGAATGAATGGACCAAGATCGAACTATCTGGTGTAAGATGTAACAAGTGCTGTGTCTAACGTAAGATGCAGGAAATCCAACGTTTTATACACTCAGGCTCAAAACCTATCAAATGTGGGTGTTAAGTCAAATGTGGTCAAACGAGTCATTTAATAAGTTGATAAAGATCTTTAAATAAGACAAGAAAACTAATTGAAAATATTGAAAAGTTATCTTAAGTCTAAAAAAGGAAGGTTTTATTAAATTTGAACAGAAAAAAAGACTAGACATGTAAAACACTTGAATTCCAACGTTCAACATATAACGCATGCACTCCAACGTTTAATGTTGAATGCATATTATTTTGCGTCTAACAACTTAGACCGGCAAATGAGCGTTAAGAGAGTATTTTAACTGAGGGAAAAACCTCTAAGAATGAATGGAGTAGGCTATGATGTACTGAGACTTAAAAAGATATAAAAGAGTGTCAAAACGAGATAACTACATAAGTCAAGAAGAGATTGCTCATTTCAAACTCCATTGCCTCCTTATTTCCATACTCATAGCAGTCAATTAGAAGGAAAATCAACTTTTGCAATAGAACTATACAATATAAAAATAGTACTCTCGCACTTGTTGGTCATCATGTAAAGTCAGTTTGTGAAGTTGTGATCTCACTCTTATATATGTATGTTAATAACATGTCAGAAAATATAATATCATTATAATTTTATAGTAAAGTGTACATTATGTCATAGGTCATGTCATGGTAAGAATACAAAAATCTTATCGTATCCTAGCTCCATCAATATTGAAAACATGTCCACCCTGAGTTTGACTCAACATCATGTTTATCACTTGCCATACTGCAATATTAAAATAAGACATGATATATGTGTTTTCCAAATGATTGAGAAAAAGTATCACAAAACAATTTTTACCTCACGACAACAAATCATCAAGTCAAGATTATTTGCGGTGACAACTTCCCTAACCATAATATTTACTATGGAATGGTTAATAGTGTAAATTACCATATTTGCAAACAAACTTGCATAAAAGACAAGACTAAATGAATGCACAGTGAAAACTCACATCAGATATTTTAGCTAATGGTTTATCTATATGCATTACACCTTAATTAGATCTTTCAAAACTGTATGCATTTGATCCAGTATTGTTGATTTACATCATGAGTCAAGAATATAACCCAACCTTGTTTGTCTGTACAACGAATAGGTAAACCATATAGTCGTTCAAATTGATAGGCTGCAAAAAACATATATTTGTAAAAACAAACATTCACTTGTAGTAAGTAATTCAACAAGTAAATTCACCTGTAAAAAATAGTATCTAAACACAAACAAAAATGTATCTAGAAAAAAACACACCAATAGCAAAGAAATTAAAAGCAAAGCTTACTTATAACTTCACAGAGAGTGAATGTCATTTTGGTACCTGAACTATAGTCGATTTCTACTTTAGTGTCGTCAACTTGAAAAGGATTCAATTTTATTCCTTAACTTCCACTATTTCATAGTTTAGTATTTCTGATATGTTTTTATAGTTTTACAATATTTTCGAATGAAAATGCCCCTCTGTCCTTCTCCTCTTCCTTCTTTTTTCACTCACTGAAAGAGACAATCAACCCTCTTCTTTCTTCTCCTTTTCCCACTCACTGAAAGAGATGATCGACCCTCTTCCTCTTCCCCTTCCTCTTCCTTTTTCTCCTTTTTCTTCCACTCACTGAAAGAGACAATCGACCCTCTTCTTCTTCTTCCACTCACTGAATCATGAGCTCCTCCAACTCTACCTCTACCTTCAATCGTTGTCGAAGAACAATTATTTCTCGTTGAAAAGCTTCGCTCCTTCATTGCAATTACTGTTTGGAGTCATCGATGGTGACTTCATGGATGCTAGAGAATCCCAAAAGAAGATTCCACGGCTACTAAAGATTTTGGCAAAATTGGTATGGGTTCTTCAAATGAGTGGATCCTCTACTTACAGAACGTGATATTGACGTTATCAACATCTTCTTGGAGAAGATTGCTTTGCTTGAAGGTGAAGTTACATTTCCAAATATCGCCTCCAAAGTGCAAAATCCCATTGTGATTGTGCAATACATAATGTAATGTTCACTATGTTTCTGGGAAAATGAAGTTCTTTATAGTTGGATTAATGGTTACTATTAGTTTGTATTCCATCTCTTACTTTTTAAATGAATGAAGCATTTGAACAAGCCATTGTCTTAAACAATTCTGCATTATTAGTTACTATGTTGTGTTCAAGCATGGAATATATTTGTGGAAATGCCATTTTCTTGATGTGGTGTTTGGGAATTTGTCTTGATATATTTGTTGAAAGACAATGAAGTGTTGATGCCCTCAAGATGTTTGTAAATATGTCCCTAAGAAAGAACAATAGACAATCATTTTCTATTTAGGACTATGTCTTGAACACGTTTGTGTAAATAATTGTTTGTCTTGAACATGTTTGGCTAATGCTTGTGTATAACCTTCACTGGGTTAGAAAAGGTTTAGATGCTGGTATTTATCTTGAACATGTTTAGCTAATGCATAACAACGCAACTTGCAAAGCAACATCAATGCTTGTATTTTGATATCAATTTCACCTTCAAGTACATATCAATTGCACCTTCAAGTATAAGGAAATACATGATTCACTTTCATTCAATTTTTGAATGATATCAAGGAAAATACTTGATATCTTTTCTACGAAAAATGTAGATGACCTAAATTAACTTTTATAACATGTAATAAAAAAATCTCATTCCCATTCCATATATTAGGGACAACATCAGGTAATGAAAAAAGGTGCTACTACTGCAAACCAAAAAAGCTTTAGGTAACGAAAAAAAATCTATATGTATAGTGTAATGAAAATAAGCCTCTTTATCCAACAAATCCAACAAGGTACTGCTGCAAACCAAAAGAAGTTTAGTAAATATATCTATATCTCATTCCCATTCCATGTATCAAGGACTATGTCAGGCACTGATCTTACATGCATGTTCCAAGTACTATTTTTGATGCCTAGCATACATATACATGATTTCCATTATCTCCATGTCAAAACTACAATCCACTTAAACAACATTAGTTTCTGGTGTTAAGAAAAGAAAAACTACAATCCACTTAATAAAAGGTCATTCTTCAAATTTCCTAAGGTGATATTCAAAGAACAAATGCATAAGTATAGGGAAAAAATTAACAAGTAAAAGAACAAATGCAAAAATCACATAGAAATCTGTATTGCATTTAGGAAATTTAGATCACATGAAATATTACTTGAAATTTAGATCACGTAAAAAATACATGGAAATCACATAGCATGAGTCTAATTCACTCACAAGGATACTATACTAAATACTATACATGAGCTAAGCATTTCAATGAATCTAAGCATACCTCTTAACTACATGAGATACTGTATCAGATACTACATGAACTTGCATCAGAAACTAAATATTTAGATACTAAATAATTGGGAGCTAATTAAGATACAATACCAAAGTCTAAGCATACCAGTTACTATACCAAAGTCTAAGCATGAGTCTAATTCACCCGTAGGAATACCATACATGAGTCTAAGCATTTCAATAAATCTAAGCATACCTTTTAACTACATGAGTCTTGTGTTGAATGGGTTGTTGGAGCCTTTCTTTGTGACCTCTTAGATGTTTCCTGTCCCAACATCCTTTGTCTCCCCACGAACATAGTCTCATAACCCTCCTTCTGGACTCTTTGTAAAGCTCTTGTCCTTCTAGAAAGTGATGTTATAGAAGATAGTGTTACTCTCGATTATTGCTGCACTTAATGAGATTATTGCATTTGTTGAAGCTCTCTTCTCAAGCCTCACTCTCGATTGAATGGGGTCTCCTTCTTTCCATGTACAAGTCCTTGAATTATTACCATGTTGATTACATTTTGAGCATGTCATCAATGTCTTAAATCTCCTCACCTTATTTGGATTTTGCTTCTCATCATTGGACTTGTCTCTCTTCTTCTTCGTTCTCCCCAATTGTATCTTGACCAAAGGTGACTGCACTTGCTTAAACTTAGTGGTAAGTCACTGACTCATATCAGGCATAAGAAGTACCAAGTGTTTATACATCTTCTTGTTTATGTTGATGTGGTAATATGGATTGACATAATCCTCAACATTGTGCTTCATATATAGTATTGCTGCAATTGCAAACAAATAATATGAAAACAATAAGTATTATCCTACATGTAAACCCAATGTATTGCTACATATAGAGTTATAAAGTATATCAATAAACATTAGCCTTGTTGTATTAACCTGTATATGTACATAGGATGTCCGTGAGGTTCCACTTTCTACATCCACATGTTCGCTTAAGAAAGAACAGATAAATCATTATATGCCTATAAATGATTTAGGCCTGTATTTTGCTGAAGGTTTCTTAATTTCAAGTTTTTGTGACCTAAATTTTATTATTGTTGTGTTTTTGTGTTTATGTATTTGATGGTTTGTGTCATGGGATTCTTCAAGAAAAACATTCGCTTTTGGACGTGAAGGCATGAAGTTGAAGAATACTAAGATTGTTGGTAATTTGCTCCTTTGTAATGCTCTCAATGGTCGTTGACATAACTGTGAACCTTCCAACGGTACACAAGTCATCTCTAAGGTGTCTTCTTCTTGTTATTTTTCTTCTTCTTCCTCTTCACCTCCTTCTTTTTTCTTCTTGTTCTTTCCAATGTTTTAATGAAAATTGTTATAGCTAAGTTATTGGTGGGTGGCATTAAATAATGTAACCTGAAGGAAAAAATATTTCCCTATATTGTTGAGTTTAATATTAATATTTAAATTTTAATTATTGTAGATGTTATAGGAGTTGTTATCAACACCACTATTTATGCAAGACTTCATATTGATCCTTTGAATATTCCCAAAACAAAAGATTTTTCACAATGGTAAGCATGGAATAATATTAATAGTGAAATAATGCAGGCCTAAGCTTGGATGCAATTTGTCTCACCACTTTTCCGTGTATGAATATTTATCTTATAAATTTTTGCATTTCATAAGGTCCACAACAACTGAGTGACATATTAATCTCTTATATCCTTAACAAGTATACTATTCTCCATTCAAACCCATGCCTCCAATGTAGAGACCATGACTATTACCAACATGATTACTTCATCAAGTGACAAACTTCTTTAGGTAATTTGTACGAAAGCTTAATCTATATACTATAGGAGACCTTCATGTCTATTAACTTTTTATTTTAATAATTCTATGATTTTTTTAGTTATGATTTTAAGGAAAACAATTACAATAGTTTGTGAGATATTTGTTATGAAAATTATACTATAGGAATCCTTAACAAAAAAAGCTATTCCTTATATTCCAAAAATGACAAATTTGTTGTTTATAATTCTAGGAGATCTCTTTTGCAGTGATCGGTGAGATTTCTTGTATCAGAACTGATAAGGAGTTCTCGACTTCTCGTACAATTCCTACTTTGTTTGCAAAAGATGTTCAGACCATCTAATGATGGCCTACAATGTTTAAACTGTAAAGCAACTTCTCTCAATATCTTTTTCAGGTTACCTTTAAATGAATATTGAATAGAACTTACTGTGATGTATGTGCCACTACATGTTATAAAAATTTAATTATTTATGGCAATATATTTTTGTAAAAAAAAAACCTATTCAGACCTCACATGGAGGTAAAGGTTAAGGACAAACTAGCCATATAATTGTCACATTGTTTGAAGATGATGCAATCTAAGTTTTAGGTGTATTATTGAATAAGCTTAAGGAGATTAGTGGTGAGGCAAATAAGTCACAAAATGTTTAAGAAAATATTCTTTTTGACAACATTTCTTCATATTCATTTTCTTATACTATAGTCTAATTACTATCTATCTAAAAATAGGATAGTAATGAAGAAGAATTGAATGACAATTACTTCATGAGTTTCTTTGTCTTACATGTTTTACATTAAGGTAACAACTAACAACAAAAAATATGCTATACCTAAGAAATTCAATGCAAGTGTAGTCACATAATATCTTGAAGAACAGATTACCACAGGCTCCAATCAATATCCATAAGGAAAAACAATGTAGATCAAGATGCCTCTTTTTTTGTTGTAATGGTAACCTTCTTCAACTAATACTTACAAGATACATGTTGGTAATACTTTTTTGAAATGCATTGTTTTTTTTTTGGTAACGTTAGAAGCATTATATTAAATTCCTGGCAGTAAAATCACCAAGAGAAAATTGTGTCCAAAATTACAAGGACCATGGATACAACAGGTCCTAAAACAAAATCATCATCCACTTTTATAGATAGAGAGTATCAAAATTTACAACTCAAAGATCAAACTGAGAACTGATTAAAAGATGTTAATCATACAGTAGCCTCATCATTGGAATTGTGCACAGAAGCATGAGGCTCAGCTGGAGAATTTGCAGGGGGTTAGCAGGAGGAGGAAGAGAAGGAGGATGCATCAAGAGATTTGCTGAGGGGACATCAGCTTCAGCACGCGACTGGTCAATATTCCAAGAATTCTGCATAGCTGATACAGAATGAAGTAAGTCCTGTTTTTCAAAACCTGTGTCCAGATTTTCTATCTAGGAATACATAAGAGTGATAACATTGAGTATAATGCCTAGATTTTTCAAATGCATTGTAGACTACTACGAGTGACAAGTACTGTGAATTTCAGAACTAGGATCTTTTGTATAAAAAATGATGCACGTTGGTGTTTGTTAATTGTTTTGAATTGCATCGAACGAAAATAAGACATGGGAAAAAAATAGACGTGTGTTGGTTTTGGAACCAAATATTAACCATGTTACTATAATATTTTTGAAATTGTGTGACGTAAATTAATTTAACTCTATAACTCATTCTCTCTCTCTCTCTCTCTCTCTCTCTCTCTCTCTCATTATCTGTCTCTCTCACAACGCTATAAGAAGATTGTTAGATAAAAACGTAAAACCATATAGTAAAAGAAAACGAGAATAACAAGCAACAATCCAGAAATTTACGTGGTTCATTATATCTAGCTCCACTAATGAAATTTAGAAGAAGAAAAAAACTTCTATGTGAATAGAAATTTTTGAAAGATCAGATTGCAATTGCACCTTTTAGCTAAAATGGGTATGGGTGCCCACTGCCCAATAATCCCAAGTTTGCCCTAATGTGATAATTGCACAAACAGGTATGTAAAGTGCACTTGTACTTCACATTCTACATGGCAGTAATAGATGAAAAATTTTCCCCTCAAGTTGAGGGCCCACACGGCTGACCAAATCTCATTCATTTACCTCCAAGCTCTCAAGTTGGAATAAATACACCTAAACGGTAATAAAAGAGGAATATAAACCACGAGTTACCAGAAATTTTTGAAAAATCAAAACACATGTTGAAATATAACCCACCATTCACTCAACAGTTTGTGCTTACTTTGAAATGTGTAAAAATAGTATACCTTAGTCCATTTAGCCCACCATTCAGGAATTTGTGCATACATCTCTTTCTTAAAATTCCATCCTATGTCAATTTCATGAGTCAGGGCCTTCTAGACTTACCATTTCTTTTTTTAATTATTCCCACTTGTTCTTCATTTGGATGCAGTTGTAATGAATTTCACATTCCACATCAAATCTATTTATCACATTGGTGTAATCTATGCTAGCTAGTAAGTGTCTCCAATGGCTTGTTCTCTAAAACCTGCTGCTCACAGTATAACTTGATGAAGAGGATAGTCTTTTCATCATTCTAATGGATTTTTGACCCTTTTCAACTTACATTTGTGTTATTTCTTATTCGCCTCTTACCTCGTCCTCTACCTTTCCATCATTCACTCTGAGAACTTTCAACGAAAAATTGATTAGTACTTCCATCATTTCCACTCACTCTCTCATGTGTTTCGTCCATTTGTGGAAATAGATACATTTGAGTAAGTAAGAAAGTAATGATTCCACACACATACATCAAAGCTTATTGCAATGTATACATGACACTCCGATTTTGAGATGATCCAGAGATGAATATCCTTATGTTGCTTTGGATGTGATCAATCCTTAAACCAAACTCCAAACCCATTAGCCAGTTAAAAGTCCAATCAGTGAAATCTGTGAGCTGAGTTGGCACACCTCATAGGCGCACCTTTTAGGCGCACCGTGTAGGCGTACCAAGCAGACGCACATTACTGACACACCAAGCAGGCGTCCAGCCGTTTTCAGGCTGCGACTGCAGACCTTCCGTCTTCCAGGCTGTTGCCCTTGCAAAGGAATATGCCAAGGAATATTCGAGGCTTTTCGTTTGCAAGGCCCTTCATTTCTCATGAGTTACCCTTTGATAGATCCCTATAAATAGAGGTCCATAGGCAACCATTTGAAGCACCTTCTTTTGAGACAGAAATCCTATGCTGAAATATGAAAAACAGATTTGCACTGAGCAAGTTTCTTGCACGAGTTCCTCCTTCCACCCAGCAACGCATACTCGTATTCTGGAACTTTCCCTTGCATCCCAAAGCACCCTTGGTCCTTCCAAAGCAACAAGGATCTTCTTATTTCTGATACTACAAGAAGGAACATCTTAAGAGGTAGGCTTTCTACCTCCTCTTTATCTTTTGAATGTCATTTCAGAAATATGATAA
>JAMKQA010009732.1:0-19504 GCA_024699735.1 Posidonia australis | reverse complement strand
GGCGATATGCCATGCCATGCTTGTGTGTGTGGTGTCTAAAGTATAGGTGCACGATGTGCAGGGGTGTGTCCTAATGCTCAGAAATATCGCTCGTATGCTGGGTTAAGTGTTGATGCAATAATATTGCACAATAAGACGAAAGATCTAATATCTTGAGCGATTTATCATCCTTGCTTTGCTACATGCCTAATGCAATCTAAAATGTATGAAAATAGTTGAAAACATAGTTGTGCCTTCCTAATACATCAAGGAAGAAAGCCAAGGAAAATCAAGAAGCGAATCGAGTCGAGAATGCATGCCAAAAACATATATGAACCTGCTGTGTGCTACTGAAAACAGGCCAATGAGCCTGTTTGGTGCGCCGGACTGGTGCTCCAGTCTGGTGCGCCCCCTATGTGCGTCTAGGTGGGCCAAGAAAACGTGCTGAGGGAAAACAGAAAACTAAGCAAAGCCACAACATCAGGGAATGCATTCTGGAGAGGTATGCAGCGTAAAATCATTCTGTAAAACTTGAAAAAACATGTAAATGCAAGGATTTGTGATCCTAGTGCTCAAGGGCTGGTAGCCTCACACAAGGTCTCACCTATTTTGTGCTAAATGAGGGATGCAAGATTCAGCCATGCTACTAGATCATGGGCTGATGCACATGGCTCTCCACGTAGGAGTAAAGTGCAACTAGCCTACCAGGTTCTAGCCAAGGGCTGAATATCCAAGGGGAGAAAACAATTGGAAAGCGATCTGCTTAAAACTGAAAAAAAAACATGCAAGTGAAATCATGGTACATCAGAGAACCAGCCATAAAAGAATCAAGCTAAAAGTCCTCCATAAAGCCATGCAAACAGAGATGCCAATGTGAGTGCTTTGCTCTCTGACCAATCTGGTGCACCTGCTTGGTGCACCGGAGTGGTGCTCTGGTTTGGTGCGCCTGAGTGGTGCGCCCCAGAGAATCCGGATTAGACTGCAATCTGATCCAGAATCTACCCCAGAGAAGAGATGGGTGATTCATGCTAATGCAGATGGATTTATGCCATTGTTAGAAGCTGAAAACATGATGGGATGCACATGACCGAAAGCCATCTTATAAATCATGTATTTAAAACTAAAATGAGTTGATGGGTTCATGTATGAAAACATGAAAAATGCAAGGGAATAAACATGATATGAGCAAATCCTATCGAAACACAAACAAGCTATCCTATCTCTACTACATGATTTAAACATTTAGAAGCTTAGCATGGATTCCTGTGTAAAGAAACAGTAAGCAAAAGACAGCTTATATACAAACATGGTGCAGATTTTTATGCTAGAAGAAAGGTAAGCATGTTTGCAAATGAGAGCATAGATTAACATGGAGAACATTTTACAAAAGAACGAGCAAAATCACTACAGAAATCTCCTGAATATATGATGAAAAATAGAACATATATAAGCTTCTAGCATGCCTTATTCCAATGTAAAAGAACAAGAAACAAAAAGAGAAAAGTGAGAAGGCCTACCTTGCCCTAGATGTTCCTTCGAAGAAGACTCAAGATAATAAGCTCCTTGATGCTTTGGAAGGGCTGAGGATATCTCTGGATGCAAGAAGAAAGCTAAGAACTCAAAGGGACAGCTGCAAAATTCTGGTTGCAATTCTGTGTCTTCAATCTTTCTAATCTTTAAATGGCTACCTATAGGTGTCTATTTATAGGGAACTCTCAAAGGTAACTCATGGGAATGCAGGGAGCCTCGTAGACGAAATGCCTGGAAGATTCCATGGCATATTCGTTGCTAGAGGTAACAACCATGGGAGGTGGAAAGGCAGCAGTCCGTAGCCTGCGAAATGGTTGGGCGCCTGGGACGTGCGTCGGGTATGTGCACCAGGCATGTGCACCTGCTAGGTGTGCTAGGTAAATGTGCTAGCTAGGTGTGCTAGGGAGGTGTTCTAGCTAGGTGTACTAGGTAAATGTGCTAGCTAGGTGCTCTCCCCTACCTATCGGGAATTCTAGTTGGGTTGCGGGCTTGCTACGGGCTTGGGGTTGGTTCAAGGGTCAGCCACATCCAAAGCAACATCTAGAGGATTATCAATGAGTCACCTCAAAATCGGGGTGTCTACAGGGATGGTGTTGTATGTGGGAGTAACAGTTGTTGAACTAGTATGGTCGGGTTCGCAGGCTGTTGTACTCCTATCAGCCTAAATGGCGAACGACCAGTAAACGGAGGAATATGCTGTGTATGCAGTGACAATGATACTAATGGCAAGGTAGTAGCACCTATCATCGAGACAGCGAGGAGCTGTGGCGACGGTTGTGGTGGTGGTGTGACTAGTGCAACATGAAATGCCTGAGCAAGCGGAGCAGGGTCCTCAGGAACAACACAAACAGGTGCAATTAGAGTAGGATATAGAGAAAAGGCCATGCTTTGCAGCCTCTGTGCAAGGGCCAGAAGCTGCTGAGACTGCACAGTGTTAGAACCATCGGTAGCAGTACCGAGGGCTGGAAGAGTAAGCAGAAGAGATGTCATAGGGGGCTGGAAGTTCAAGTATCCTGCGGGTTGAATTCCTACCGAAGAAGCGATCACAGCTCGCTGTGTGTCAAGTGGAGTAGAATCAACTGTAAGACAGGACATCATCCGATCAGATGCCCTAGTGGTGGTCATGGTAACAGCCTCAGTCACGGGCTTTAGACTAATAAAGGTCTACCAATGTCCCAAAACTAGAGGATAGGGAACTCCAGGCGCCTGGAAGTGGCTGTCATGGAGTGTAGGTGGAGTAACTAATGTCAAAGTAAAAGAAGGAGGAGGTGTGGAAACAGGAATTCCCTCCGGAGCAACTGGTGCAAAGGTCTCAGAGCCTCGCTGGGCCATAATGGACCACGAACGGGTAAGGATGGGGCTGCGATTGCAAACTAGAGGATGACACCTACAAGGAGCTATCTTCGGAAGTGACAAATAGCTCAGGGAAAGACAGTCGAGAATAGTGCCTCAAAACTAAGGTCACAGAAAGGAATTCCCAGGCTCTAGCCTAGGAACTCACACACAAAACTCTACACCTGACAAAGGACAAAACCTATGGTGTCAGTGAAGAAGAGAAGACAAAACAACAAATGAAGCAAGTGAGCTATGCAATTGTTTGTTAGGGTGGCATGAATGGCAAACATGCACATGAATGCTACTAATATGCGCTCTCTCACCATGCATGTCCCACATGGGGTTGACCATAAGGGATGCACTCATGGGTTTTAGGTTTTAACTTTGGTCAGAAATGTAAGGTTCCCATTCTAAATCCTAGCCGAAGTGCAGGCAGTGAATGGGTGATGCGTTGGTGGCCTCATCTCCTACACTAGCATGGAGTTGTACCCTCTACTAACACCGACATGACCCCGGACAAGGGGGGACAAACTAGCAACACACCCTACGCCAATGCTATAGAATGGCTTACCAATATTGTCCTTCGCAAACTGTGGGTGGACACAGAGGAGAAGATGCATGCCCTATATGATCAATCATGCAATATGCTTTTGTGTCTTTTACTTGCGTTTTATTAAGCCAAGGGGATTGTGAGCATTTGTCCCTAGTTATGCCTTATTATTTATTTGTCTAAGTTTGTGTGTTTTATTTTAACCAGATAGGGAGGCAAACATGTCTTTACTCTCCTAATCATTGCAAATACAAGAAGGGGAAGAAAACACACAATCATGGCATCCAAATACTCAAATCATCAAGTAAAAGGCATGAGCATGGCATGTGCTAATGTAGTTCTCATAGGTAAATGAAGAAAAGCAAGCATCATAACAAAAGGCATGAATCAGGTCATGTGCATGTGTGGTGGCATAGTAATAGTGTAAAAAGGCATGTATAGTCAAATATATAGAAACAAATAAAACATGCAAATAAACACAAAGTGTATAGACCACAAACAAGAAAACAAAAATGAAAGCTAGAATCTGGTTATCCCCAGCAGAGTCGCCAGTTCTTGTGACCAGGCCAGTGGAACTCTGCATGACTCTTCAAGGTGTGTGGAAGCACACGAGGAGTCCCAATACGGTCACAACGAAGATGGTGAATCCGTAGAAAGAGATTAGTCTCAGAAACACCAAGGAAAGATAAGAAATGGATAAGGAAAAGGAGTCGCCACCTAGTCTTTTAATGGAAAGACGAGGAAAACCAAACACAAAAGAAAACCTAAAGAAATCAAGGCGAAGAAAACATATGTATACTCCATGCCTAATGGATGCAACACTTGGCCATTATGGGCCAAAGAAAGGGTAAGGATTCTTGTTACGCATGGGGAAGGTGTTAGGTACCCCCATACGCCTGAAGAAATCAGTCTTTCTAGGTTTCTTACTTACTAATGGTCTGTTGTGTGTATGCTTGTCTACTCTAAATGTACATGCCTAAGATGACTGTGAAAACATGCCAAATCAAAGAGAGAAAAATGAATAAAATGGAAAAAATGATAATTAGAGGGATAATGTAGGCATTGAAAATGCCACTTTTACTGTACGCCCTTGGGCGATGAGGAAAATCGTGAAAATCGGAAGTACTCAGAAAGTGCCACGTAAACAACGAAAACTTAAGAAATCCGAGAAAGTCAA
Organism: Posidonia australis; assembly: GCA_024699735.1. Taxonomy (NCBI): domain Eukaryota; kingdom Viridiplantae; phylum Streptophyta; class Magnoliopsida; order Alismatales; family Posidoniaceae; genus Posidonia; species Posidonia australis. The sequence continues at coordinate 14,933 of JAMKQA010009732.1, read as the reverse complement.
AAGAGAGAAAATAATCCTCATTCAGGTCCATGTCAGCATTATCAAGCCTGTTAATGTGCACCCTTGGGCAATGGAAATTCAAATCAAATCAAAATCATGATAGTTGGAAGAAATCTGAGAAACGATGTGAAAATGAAGTTTGAAATGAGTTGGAAATGTGTGCATGATGCAAAGAAGAAGGCATGAGAAAATATGCATGAAAAAAGGGCAACAAAATATACAAAATGCATGTATGAGTAAAAAAAAAGTAAATTCCAAGGGCTTTTGTGCAAAATTCACATATCCTAAATAAGGCTAAGATTCTGGGGCAAAATCATCAAAAATACATTGGAAAACTCATTTTATGTAATTTTACAATAGTTGGGGGTTAAATGTACAAAACTATGCATTTTTGGTCAAAATTATAGTTCCTAGGGTCCAATCTGCAATTTTATCAGTAAAACATGTGTTTAATGCAATTCTAAAGAAATTCAGGGTTAAATGTGAAAGATAATGGACTTATGTTTGAAAATATGAAACTTTATTGACTGTTCTACAAATTTACCATAAAAAACATGCATTCAGTGTGAAATCAGTGAAGTTCAAGGTTTTAAATGCAATTCTAAACACATTTGAGTAAATATTTGAATCTCTAGTGTTTAATTTTCAATTATGCCAGAAAATCATGCATTCAGAACAATTTTAATAAAGCTCAGGGGTTTTTGTGAAAAATATTGAACTTAAAGATGAATTAAAAGCAAGTCAAAGGGTTTATGTCAAATATTAAAGCTTGGAAAACATTAATAAAAAAGTACAAAGGTCACACTATAATTTCCCAAAACAAAAATTATTTAAAAGATTAAAAAATCATATGTAGGGGCTTAAATGTAAGAAAAAAAGACCTAACTGCAACAAAAGAAAAAGCATAGAGATTTTTCAAAAGAAACTTTTATTTTTTTTATTTGTTTAAAAGAAAACTGCAACAAAAATAAGCGACGGCTGCCGACGACGGAACCCCACCGTCGACGGCCATCTGGGATGTCTTTCTGGGCTATCCCAACGCCTGATCTAGCATTCAAGCTCATTGGAAGCAAGAAGGAGAGAAGGGGAACACATCCAGCAGCTCCGATGAGGCACTGGACGGTCAGAGATGGCCACCCACCCCCCCTCACCGTCTACACAACTCTGGTGATGGCGTTGGAGAAGCAGGTGACCCTAGGGGCAGCGGTGCGGCGTCTCTGGACTTCAAGAGGGCCAAGGGCGCGGAGAGGAAGATTTTCCTCCATCCAGAAGCAAGAAACGCATTGTTACTCCACCTCCCGATCTAGCTCCGGTTGCGCTCCAGCGACGGCGACTGTGGAGGTGACTCGAGGCTTGATTCACTGCGCTGAAGCTTCTGGTGTGTTGAGGGAGAGTGGAGGATCATTTCTCAGGGGTCGGAGCAACACTGCGAAGAGTGGAACGCCCGATCGCATTTCAATGTAGCTTTCTTCCCCAGCGACGGCGACTGCGATTCTGACGAGTGGTGGGGAAGCATGTGGGGGCCAAACTCGAGAGGATGAAGCATGCCAGGGCACAAATCATCCACTAGATTCGTGCCCCCACCTACATCGCCATAAAATCGCGTTCGGTGACCCAAGAAACTCTAATTCTGTCCAAGGCAGCCACTTGGTGCTGCTAGAATCTGTTAGGGAAGGTGGAGGAAGACCTAGGGAACTAAAATTGAGAGAAATTGAGCTCTGATTGGTGCTTACCAGAGCTAGCAGTGATGAAGGCCACCGGAGCTTGTCGAAGCTCACCAGAGATGGCCTGAAGCTTGAATTCTTCTTCTCTCTAAGCTTCCTCTCTGATCTCAGACCTCTCTGGTTGCTCTGGTTAAGAGAAAACTCCTTGGTGGCTCTCCTCTCAATTTTCCAAGTTCTCTCCTTTTTCTTCCCCTTGCAAATGGGGGGATATTTATAGGCTTGTAATGCCTAGGTAGGTTGTTATAAGCTGTTATGGTTAGTTAGAGGTTGTGATGGTAGAGTGGGAAGTGTTTAAGGTTGTTAAGGTGGAGTGGGAAGTAGTTAGGCTTGTTAAGTTGGAGTGGGAAGTAGTTAGAGTTGTTAACATGAAGTGGGAAGTAGTTAAAGTTGTTATGATGGAGTGGGAAGTAGTTAGGGTTGTTATGGTGGAGTGGGAAGTCTCTAAGGTTGTTATAGTGGAGTGGGAAGTAGTTAGGGTTGTTATGGAGGAATGGGAAGTAGTTAGGGTTGTTATAGTGGAGTGGGAAGTTGTTATAGGTTGTTAGGGTTTTAAATTAGGGTTTAGGGTTTGATTAAGGGTTTAAGTTAGAGTTTTGAATTAGATTTAAGATTTTGAATTAGGTTTAGGGTTTTCGGTTGAGTTTTAGGGTTCTGAATTAAGTTTTAAATTAGGTTTAGGGTTTTGAATTAATTCTAGGGTCTTGGATTAGGTTTTGGATTTTGAATTAGTGTTTTGAATTAATTCTAGGGTTTTGGATTAGGTTTTGGATTTTGTTTAGGGTTTTGAATTAATTCTAGGTTTTTGGATTAGGTTTTGAATTAGGTTTAGGGTTTTGAATTAGGTTTAGGGTTTTGAATTAATTCTAGGGTTTTGGATTAATTCTAGGGTTTTGGATTAGGTTTTGGATTTCGTTTAGGGTTTTAAATTAATTCTAGGATTTTGGATTAGGTTTTGGATTTTGAATTTGATTTAGGTTTGTTTTAGGGCTTTAAGTTAATTTTTGGGTTTAGAACTAGGGTTTAGGTTTAAAGTTCCATTGCAAGCATGTGGGGTGTCTACACTGTTACTTGAGAATATGGTCCCCATGGCAAGTCCTTTTGACTAAACAGTTGGTAAGGACCTCTACATCCTTGTCTCCTTGATTCGCGTCCGAAAGGGCAGATTTCAAAGACATTCTCCTTGACTTCACTCCAATATGGATGAGGTCCTTTACCTCTGGATTCTCATTTCGGAAGAAGCCAAACCCAGAGATACCTCCTTATATGGGCTAATATCCTGAACAATCCGGTTGGCATCCGTCAACTTGCCATCTCTTAGTCGGTAAGTCTGAAACTTGTCCATATCCTCTCTTGGTTGGTAAGTTCTAAACTTTTCAATTTCCCTTCTTGGTCGTTAAGTCCAAAACTTGCCATATTCCCTCTGGTCGGTAAGTCCTAAACTTTCCATATTTCCTTTTTGGTCGGTAAGTCTTAAACTTGCCACATTCCCTTAGGTCGGTAAGTCCGAAACTTGTCGTATTCCCTCCAATCGGTAAGTCCAAAACTTGTCATATTCCCTTCTTGGTCGGTAAGTCCTAAACTTGTCATTTTCCCTTCTTGGTTGGTAAGTCCTAAACTAGCCATGTTTCCTTCTTAGTCGATAAGTCCTAAACTTGCCATATTCCCTTCTTGGTCGGTAAGTCCTAAACTTGCCATATACCCTTCAGTCGGTAAGTCTGAAACTTGCCATATTCCCTTCTTGGTCGGTAAGTCCTAATCTTGCCACATTCCCTTCCCGGTCGGTAAGTCCAAAACTTGCCATATTCCCTTCCTGGTCGGTAAGTCCGAAACTTGCCATATTCCCTCCGGTAGGTAAGTCCGAAACTTGCCATATTCCCTTCTTGGTCGGTAAGTCCTAAACCAGCCATATTTCCCACGGTCAGTAAGTTCGAAACTTGCTATATTCCCTTCTCGGTCAGTAAGTCCAAAACTTTCCATATTCCTTCTTAGTCGGTAAGTCCTGACTTGCCATATTCCCTCCTGTCGGTAAGCCTGAAACTTGCCATATTCCCTCCAATCGGTAAGTCCGAAACTTGCCACATTCCTTTTGGTTGGTAAGTCCTAAACTTGTCATATTCCCTCTGGTCAGTAAGTCCAAAACTTGCCATATTCCCGTTCTTGGTGAGTAAGTCCTAAACTTGCCACATTCCCTCCGGTCGGTAAGTCTGAAACTTACTATATTCCCTCCAGTCGGTAAGTTTGAAACTTGCTATATTCCCTCGGGTTGGTAAGTCCTAAACTTGCCATATTCCCTCTGGTCGGTAAGTCTTAAACGTTCCATATTCCCTCCAGTCGGTAAGTCCGAAACTTGCCATATTACCTTCTGGTAAGTAAGCCCTAAACTTGCCATATTCCCTCCGGTCGGTAAGTCTGAAACTTGCCATATTCCCTCCGATCGGTAAGTCCGAAACTTGCCACATTCCTTCTGGTTGGTAAGTCCTAAACTTGTCATATTCCCTCTGGTCAGTAAGTCCAAAACTTGCCATATTCCCTTTCTTGGTGAGTAAGTCCTAAACTTGACACATTCCCTCCGGTCGGTAAGTCTGAAACTTGCTATATTTCCTCCAGTCGGTAAGTCTGAAACTTGCTATATTCCCTCGGGTTGGTAAGTCCTAAACTTGCCATATTCCCTCTGGTCGGTAAGTCTTAAACGTTCCATATTCCCTCCAGTCGGTAAGTCCGAAACTTGCCATATTACCTTCTGGTCAGTAAGCCCTAAACTTGCCATATTCCCTTCTTGGTCGGTAAGTCCTAAGCTTACCATATTCCCTCCGGTCGGTAAGTCCCAAATTTGTCATACTCCCTTCTTGGTTGGTAAGTCCTAAACTTGCCATATTCCCTTCTTGGTCGGTAAGTCCTCAACTTGCTATATTGCCTTTTGGTCGGTAAGTCCTAAACTTGCTATATTGCCTTTTGGTCGGTAAGTCCTAAACTTGCCATACTCCATTCTTGATTCGTAAGTCTTAAACTTGTCATATTCCCTTCTTGGTCAGTAAGTCATAAACTTGCCATATTCTCTCTAGTCAGTAAGTCCGAAACTTGCCATATTCCATTCTGGTCGGTAAGTCCTAAACTTGCCATATTCGCTTTTTGGTCGGTAAGTCCTAAACTTGCCATATTCCCTCCAGTCGGTAAGTTTGAAACTTGCCATATTCCCTTCTTGTTCGGTAAGTCTTAAACTTGCCATATTCCCTCCAGTCGGTAAGTCTGAAACTTGCCATATTCTCTTCTTGGTCAGTAAGTACGAAACTTGCCATATTCCCTTTGGTTGGTAAGTGCGAAACTTGCCATATTCTCTTCCGGTCAGTAAGTCCTAAACTTGCCATGTTCCTTTCTTGGTTGGTAAGTCCTAAACTTACCATATTCCCTCTAGTCGGTAAGTCTGAAACTTGCCATATTCCCTTCCCGATCGGTAAGTTCTAAACTTGCCATTTTCCCTTCTTGGTTGGTATGTCTGAAACTTGCCATGTTCCCTCTAGTCGGTAAGTCCAAAACTTGTCATATTCCCTTTGGTCGGTGTGTCTGAAACTTGTCATCTTTTGGTTAGTAGGTCCAAAACTTATCATGCCTCATTTGATTCTTGCTCAAAGAGTTTTGTTTCGATGGTGCCCCCTTTGGTCATGCTCCAGATGGATTACTCCAACCTTCTTTGGTGGACAGGTACCCTCGACTACCCAATAGACACTTGTCAAGGTGTCTATCCTGTTGGACAGCAGGTCTGATATCCTATCGTGCCCCCTTTCTCTTAGGCTGGTAGCCCGAAATACCCGGCTGACAACCATTACAATGTCCAGAGCGGGCTGATAACTCAAACTATCCAGTCCACAAGACCGTTAACTTCGTGCCATTTGATTTTCAGTGAGTGCTCGTGAAGCAGTGGTCTCCTCCTCTTGTTCCCTTTTCCTTGTAGGAAGGGGTGGGGTGTCTTTGTCAACCCTAAGCGTCAGTCTCTCTTTCATTCATCCTCTGACCATGCTCTGGAAGGGGCATCTGTAGACACCTCATATGCTTGCAATTGGACCCTAAACCTAGACCTAATCTAAAACCCTAGACCTAGCTAAAACATAGTCCAAAACCCAAAAACTAACCTAAATCTAATTCAAAATCCTAAACCTAATTCAAAACCCTAGCCCTAGACCCTAAACTTAGTCCAAAACCCTAAAACTAATTCAAAACCATAAAATTAACCTAAACCTACTCCAAAACCTTAAACCTAATTCAAAATCCTAATCTAATTCAAAACCCTAACTAAAAACCTAAACCTAACCCTAAACCCTAACAACCTATAACAACCTCTAACCACCTAAACAAACCCTAACCATTTCCCACTCTACCATAACAACCTTAACTACTGCCCAATCCACCATAACAACCCTAACTACTTCTCACTCCACTATAACAACCTTAACTACTTCTAACACCACCATAACAACCATAACCACTTCCCACTCCACCATAACAACCTAAACCACTTCCCACTTCACCATAACCGCCCATGACAACCCATAACAAACTACCTAGCCATTGCAAGCCTATAAATACCCCCCCATTTGCAAGAGAAAAAAGGGGGAAAAAAGGAGAGAAAAACTTGGAAAATTGGAGAGGAGAGTAACCAAAGAGTTTTCTCCCAACCAAAGCCACCAAAGGAGTCCCAGATCAGAGAGGAAGCTCAGAGAGGAGAAGAAATCAAGGTTCAGGCCAACACCGACGAGCTCCGGTGACCTACATCACCGCCAGCTCAGGTAAGCTCTAATCAGAGCTCAATTTCTCTCCAATTCGGTTCCCCAGCACCTCCTTTATCTTCCCCAGTCTATTCTAGTAAGGCCAGGTGGTTCCTTTGGCAAGAATCAAGCGGATTTTGGGTCACTAGATGCGATTCTTCGATAGAGGAGATGGGGGCACGAATCCAATGAGTGATTCATGCCTTGGCATGCTTAATTCGATTGGGCCTAGTCCCTTCTTGCTTCTCCACCCCTCTGGACACCACGACAACCGCTCTAGAAGCCTCCAAGAAGAGATCACCAGACGCGCCCTCACCATCGCTAGATAAGAAGGTGAATAGTGAAGTTTGACTAGGCGTTTCACTCATTGCAACCCCACTTTGAGCATCAGGGAACCTTCCTCTACTCCCCCCTTGCACTCCGAAAGCTTCCTCACCCCGATTCCAACCGTGAATGACCTCCACAGTCGAGCACGTCGGAGACGATCGGGTCGACGACGAGCAGGATCCAAGGGGTGAGGAACGGTGCCTTTTCTTGCCCTAGGTGGTAGAAGCTCTTCCCCTCCACGCCCCTAAGCCTCCAATAGCCTAGAATCGCCGCTCCACCACCTCCAGTGACCCTTTCTTCCCCGTCGTTGTCACCAGAGTCGTGGCAATGGCGTGGGAGGGGGGAAGCAACCTCCGACCGTCCAATGCCTCATTGGAGCCGCTAATGTGTCCCTCTTCCCTCATTCTTGCTCCCAGTGGGCTTGGACGCCATATTAGGCATCAGGGAGGCCTAGAAAGACATCCCAGATGGCCGTCGATGGTGAGGTTTTGTTGCTGGCGGCCGTCGTTTTTTTTTTTTAAGATAATAAGAACTTCTTTTAAAAAAACTCTATTTCTTTTATTTTATTTGCAACTAGGTCCTTTCATGCTTTTAGGTCCTTGCATTAGTTTTTAACCTTTTTAATAATGATTTGTTTTGAAGAATTGCAGTGTGACCCTTGAACATTTTTGTTAATGTTTTCTAGGCTTTAATGTTTGACATAGACCCTATGATTTACTTTTAATTCTTCTTAAGTCAATAATTTGCACAGAAAACCCTGGATTTCATTGAAATTGTTCAGATTGCATGATTTTCTAGCACAATTGCAAATTAAACCCTAGAGATTTAAATTTTTACTCAAATGTGTTTAGAATTGCATTTTAAACCCTGAATTCACTGATTTCACATTGAATGCATGTTTTTAGGGTAAATTTGTAGATCAGTCCCTAGCAATTCATGTTTTCATACATAAGTCCTTTAGTTTGCACATTTAACCCTAAATTTCTTCAGAATTGCATTAAACACATGTTTTGCAAACAAAATTGCAAATTAGACCCAAGGAATCCTGATTTTGACCAAAAATGTATAGTTTTACACATTTAACCCCCAACTTCTTCCAAATTGCATAAAATGTGTTTTCCTAAGCATTTTTGATGATTTAGCCCTAGAAACTCAACCTTTATTCAGGATATGTGATTTTTGCATAGAGACCCCTGGAATTTACATATTTCACACATACTTGCTTTTTGTGCATTTTGTTACCCTTTTTCTTGCATGTATCCTCGTGCCTTCTTCCTTGCATCATGCACACATTTCCAACTTTTTTTAGATTCGATTTTCACATTATTTCCCTGATTTCTTCTGATTTTCACGATTTTGATTTAATTTAGATTTCCATCGCCCGAGGGCATACATTAATAAGCTTGACAATGCCAACATTGACCTGAATGAGGATTATTTTCTCCAATTTGATTTTCTTGGATTTTTTCGAGTTTCCGTTGATTTGTGTGACACTTTCCGAGTATTCCAGGTTTTTATTCATCGCACAAGGGAGTATAGTAAAGTGACATTTTCAATGCCTACATTGTCCCCTTGATTATCATTTTTTCTTTTTTATTCATTTCATTTCTTTGATTTGGCATATTTTCGTAGTCATCTTAGGCATGTGCATTTAGAGTAGACAAGCATACACACAACAGACCCAACAGACCATTAGTAAGTAGGAAATCTAGAAAGATCGAGTTCTTCGGGCGCATGGAGATGCCTAACCCCTTCCCCATGCGTAACAAAAATCCTTACCCTTTCTTTGGCCCGTATTGATTTGTGCACTACATCCATTAGGCACGAAGTATACATATGTTTTCTTTGCCTTGATTTCTTTAGGTTTTCCTTTGTGTTTGGTTTGCCTCGTCTTTCCATTAAAAGACTAGGTGGAGACTCCTTTTCCTTATCCTTTTCTTATGTTTCCTTGGTGTTTCTAAGTCTAGTCTCCTTCTTCGGATTCACCATCTCCACTGTGACCTTATCGGGACTCCTCGTGTGGTTCCACGCCCCTTGGAGAGCCGTGTAGAGTTCCACTGGCATGATCACATCAACATTCTGTAGACACTCCGATTTTGCAATCACTTGGCAGTAGGCTCCTCTTAAAAGATGCTCTAGTTGCGACCACCAAAACCCTAAATCTACAAAAGCCCACTTAAGCCCACACAAGCCCAGTTAGGCCCACACAAACCCACTCCGACCTAATCAAAGTAAAAACCAATAATTAAGAATCAAAACCAAACAAAATTCATTTAAAACATTTAAAATCTAAATTAATCAAATCAAAACCCCAATTAAAACCAAAGTTAAATAAAATCCACTTAAATCCATTTAAAATCCAAATTAATCAAATAAAAACCCCAATTAAAACAAAAGTTAAATAAAATCCACTTAAAATCCAAATTAATCAAGTAAAACCCTAATTAAAATCAAAATCAAATAAAATCCATTTAAATCGTTTAAAATCCAAATTAATCAAGTGAAAACCTTAATCAAGTAAAACCCAATAAGATCCATTAAAAAGTAAATCTAATTAGAAAGAAACCCTAATCCCAACAATAATCAAGTAAAACCCAATAAAATTCATTAAAAATTAAATCCAATTAAAAAAACCCTAATCTAAACAAAAATCAAGCAAAAACCAATGAAATCAAAATCTAAGTCAAAACCCTAATAAAAATCAATTATACCAAAATTTAGATTAAACCCCTAATTAAATCAAGTAAGAAAACTAATTAAATCTAAACTAAAACTCAAACACAAAACTTTAATCCATTTAAATTCAAAAGAACCCTCAAATAATAAAACCCAAAAAAACCTAATTTCAAATCAATTAATTAAATCACAAAAACCCTAAAGTAATTAAAATCCTAAAAATCCTAAAATAATAAAACCCTAAAATCCCTAATCAATTAATTAAATCTTAAAGACCCGAAAATAATTAAAATCTTAAAAAACCCTAATTTAAAACCAATTAATTAAACCTTCAATCACAAAATCAAAAATTTAATTAAAATCACAAAACTCAATTAAAAACCTAAATCTAAAACCCAAAATCCCTTTAAAACCCCTAAAAAACAAAAAACCTAAAAAAGCCTACACATAGGCCCACTTGCAGGCCCAAAACCAAGCCCAATATCCCATTACATGCAACGATCACAAACTTAGTGTAGGCCAAAAATAATTCCGACCACCGTCGGTGACCCTGGCATTTCCAACGACATCTCCGGCATCAAATCCCATCAACAGCTGTCCAGGCTTGATCTCCCGTGATCTCTGGCCATTCCCTCCTTCAGCACGCGCTTGAACCAATAGTGCTCAGCCCTCGCGGGAGAGGATCGATGGCTGGAGACTTCCATCGCCAGTGTATAAAGACTTTTCGCTGACAAACACGAGGCCCTCCTCTCCTAGTGCTTGAACCAACAGAGAAACCCTACACTTGAACCCTAGGGAGAACCCAGCAATCTCTTCCGCATCTAGACCACTTCCTCCATCCTTTTGCAGCCTGGAGTACCCTAAACCTCTACCATTAGAGTAATCGTTGGAGTGCTGTCGACAGCCACGCGGGCGGAACAACATCCCCTAGCCAAGTAATCTTCTCCATTCAGTCCATTTTTTCTCCTTTTTTAGGTCCATGTAGATTAGCCAAGTCCTCTGGATCGTAGTTTGCCGGAGCGAGCAGGCCTTGTGTGCCCTCGTCTCTGCCTCCAGTGGTGGGTTCACCACCATCGGCGAGGCCACGGGCCTCTTGAGCCAGGTGAGGCCCCATAGGCCTCTCCTCCTTCTTCCTCCTCCTCTTCCATGAGTTCCTAACACTCAGGAGAGGTCCTTCAGGCCTCTCATCCCTGAGAGTGCCATTGTAGCTCCGTTGACTACCGATCGCCACCATCGTGACCACTAGCACCCTCTAGATGCTCCCGTTGCTCCTGACTACCTTCCGAAGCTCCGCTGCACCACCACGAACCTCTTCAAGAAGCTGTGGTGTCGTTCTAGAGCGTGGAGTGCCGCCCTAACCTCCGCCGTGGTCATCTCTGATGCAGGGGATGGGAGGAACAATCCAGACCTCCCCAGCCCTCAACGACACCATCAAGCGCCTCCTTGCATCGCCCCGAATCTTCTCTGGTACTCACCGCGCCATTCCATCCACCACATTGCTACCAATTCCCTTCACCGTAGTCTTCTCAGGCATTGACAGCTGCTCGATAGAGCCAGAGACGAGGGGAGAGCCTTAGGCCGCCCCAGCCCCATCCGACGTGCCGAAGACACTCGTTGTGCCTCCCTCCAGCCTCCTAGACCATCGCCAGAATCCCTTCGCCTCGCAACGCTATTGGACAGTTGCCAAAGCTCGGGCCAGAGCGAGGATGCAAGCGATCCGTTGGTTATCTTCGAAGGGGGCTTATTTAGCCCTGGCCCTTAGATTTTAATATCTTGCATTTAGGTCCTTAAATCATTTCTTGAAGGTCCTATTTTTTTGCGTTTAAGTCCTTGTAGTTTTAAACAACTTTTATTTCTTTATTTTGTTTCTGTTAGAATTGCATATAGCTCCCTACATATTTCAATTTTCTATCTTTATTGCATTTATACATGTTTTCTCACATTTAAGTCCCTGAGATTATATTTTCTTAGCAACTAAGTCTTGAACATTTGCATCATGCACCCAGATCTTTTTAAAATGAATTTTTCCTATGAAATTTGCATTCTAAACCCTAAAAGGCTTCGTAATCACACTAATCATCATAAAAGTTGAATTTTTATCACATTTAAGCCCTGAAATTTTACATGCATGCCCCTAAATTCACAGCATACAGTCATTGAGTATAGGGAATTTGCATCCAGACCCTTAGACTAATTTCAAATTCATCATTTAGGGTTTTAATTGTTTTCACACCCATTTTTGACATTTTCCACTTATAGCATTTATAATTTTGCACTTAAACATAGTTTTCATTTAAAAATCATGTTTTCATTGTAATTTGATCTTTAGTTTCGCATTTTAGCCACATTTGCACTTTAAGTATGAATTTTGCACATTAGATCCTAAACTCTTAGGAAATTACTAAGGTGCAATTTTTACACATCTCAGTGCTACATTTTCTTTTAATCCATCATCTCCTACTGAGATAGAGGTCACTGAATACATTTCAATGCAAGTTTTCCCCTTTTATGTGAATTTTACATTTTGGTCCTTATACTTGTCCTTTATTATGTTTACAACATTTTTCTTGTTTTTAAGACCTAGTCCTTTTCATGTTTTCTTGCAAACAAATTCTTCCTGACATTTTGCATACATTAGACCATGCATCATCCACATACAAGCATTTATCATATCTGGCCAAGGAAATGACCAAACTACCCTTGTGCCACCGATCCATGCACAAGCATGTTAGTTCTTGCATTAAGTCATGCATAATCTTTGACTAAGTCATTCCTCAGCATCTTTTACACATTTAGGCCTCTTTCATCCACTTCACATAGTTTTTCATCACATTTGCACATCATCCCATCCTTTTCGAGCAAGCCTGCATCTCACGTGGTTTTCCGTGGATTTTTCCTTATTTTGTTTTCGGAATCCTTCACTTGGCATTCAATTTGATTTCCTTTACTCCTACATTTTGGATTTTTTCAATTTGATTTCGATTTCATTGCCCGAGGGCATACACTAACTGACCAAAATGGCCACATTGGCCTAATCATGGATTGTTTTCCTTTTTAAATTTTTATAACAATATCCATGATTCCGACGATGTGGGTTGACCTTACTTTTGATCCTTTTGATATCGATGTGATTTTCTAGAACATTCTTTTCAAAACATCATCATTTTATGTGATTTTCTTCACATGTCACCATTTTCCTATTTTGCTTGGACTTCTTTGCAATTTTTCCATCTTGATTTCCACGATGTTTTCTATGATTTTGATTAATTGAGTTGGTTGCAGTTTTTATTCTCTTGAGGTTTGTATGATTTCCCGAGCCATACTCGCCGAAAACCTCGTCATTTCATGTGATTTTCTTTGTCGTGTCGTATTTCGTGTGGATTTCTTCGCAGTCTTTGCATACCATTTCGTACATCCATCTAGTCTTGACTTGGCATTCATATTAGCATGATTAGAGCACAATCTAGGCTTAGAAAGCATTCATTCAGCCTCTAGCAAACGAATTAGACTAGAAAAACAATGTTTCTCGGGTGTACGAGGGTGCTTAACACCTTCCCCATGCGTAACAGGAATCCTTACCCATCCTCTGGTTTGTAGACATTCAACCCTTTTATTTGCATCTCATGCATTCATCTTTTTGTAGTTTGTTTGTAGTTTTCCTAGTCTTTTCTTTAAAAGATTAGGTGGTGACTCAATTTCTTCGTTTTTATCCTATCTTGTGCCTTCACCATCCTAGCATAGCTGTGGCTTCCTCCCTCTGGCACGACTCCGCACCGGATCCCTGGGAGGGCATGGTCACACCATCCTTTTCCAAATAGCTAAATATTAACAGCTCTCCTTAAGCCCACAGGAATATTTAACGACCCTCCCAGCCAATGTGAGATCTCTCTCACTCTCTAGGCTCTCTCATGCTCTTTCATGCTCTCTAGCTCTCGTATGCTCTCTCGTCTCCAAGCTTTTGCTATTTCTCGTTCACAGTCAAAACATCTTGACAACCATAGCCATTCAGTCCCTTTAAGAGCACCGTGAGGGCAACCCATGACACCTAGAAACAATCTCATTACCCTCCATCAGCCACCAAGCGTGTGTGAGCAGTCCCACTCACCAAGAGCCCAATTCACTGCCATCTACAACCCATGACATCAGCCATCGTCAAACCAATTTCAAAGGAGATAGCTCGAGCCCTGTTGGAAGAAAACATAGCCACTACTTGTAGGTAAGCCCCCCACTCAACGTGACCTCATATCTCAGTAAGCTCATAGCTTGCCTATGTTATTTGTATTTCAATGCTTTATTGGTGCATTTTCTTGCTTGTCGCATTGCATACATTTGTGGCACATCCATCGCTTTGAGTGAGGCCAGAGGTTGTTGAACTCAAACCATACTTGCCACCAAATTCCCCACCTCACCTCCATTCCCCATAATGCCATTCGAACATCCAGAAGTCTGCATTGTCAGTCGACTACCCCTTTCTATGATGGGTGGACACATAGACAATGAGTCGAATGGCTGAGGCTAGCATCGTTTGGTTTTCGACGTGCATTGCATCCATAGCATTGTCCTCTAACTTCCCTTCCTTGCGCCACACCACACCACCACATCTCAAGGGTTGTCGGCCTTCACCATAGCTGATTCTGATTTGCTTAAACATCTAATAAACAAATAGGATGAGCTGACCAAAGAAACTGAGGAGGAAATCAACCTGCAAACCACAGAAGAGCCAAAGTCGATGCTCATAAGTGCTAACCTAAGTCCAGAAGAACAAGCTAAAATGGTAAAAATCCTAAAAGAGTTCATGGATGTACTGGCCTTCAAATATGAGGGCATGCTCGGTCTACAGTCAACGTTAGTGGAACACTTACTTCCACTAAACTCCGATGCCAAACCTATCAAATAGAAATTGAGGCGACTGAGACTAGAGCTGGCACTCAAAGTCAAAGAGGAAATTGACAAACTCCACAAGGTAAAAATTCATTGAAGTGGTTGTGTACCCTAAGTGGGTATCCAACATTATGCCAATAGCTAAGAAGGACAGGAGGGTCAGAGTCTACATCGATTATCGTAATCTCAACGATGCTTGTCCCAAAGACGACTTCCTTTTACCACATATTGACCTGCTAGTCGACAATATTGTAGGATACGAGATGCTATCATTCATGGATGGTTTCTCTAGCTACAACCTATAGACACCCCAATTTTACCAATTTTGCAGGATGGGTCTGGTGATTGAGCTCAAATCCCTTAACCTTGGCCATTTGGTTCGTGGAAACCCAATTGGGCCCATGAAGGCCCATTTAGGCCCACTAAACTCTAATTGAGCCCATTTGGGCCCACTACACCATTTCAAGCCTATTTGAGCCTATTTAGCCTCTTTGGGCCCAATTAGCCCTAATTAGGCCCATGTGGGCCCACAAGGCCCGCATAGGTCCATTTAGCCCAATTTGAG
>JAMKQA010009731.1:0-13132 GCA_024699735.1 Posidonia australis | reverse complement strand
GGGATTTTTCAAGGGTAACTCCTAGGAAAGCAAGGAGCCTCGTAGATGAAAAGCCTGGAAGATTCCATGGCATATTCGTTGGTAGAGGTAACAGCCATGGGAGGTGGAAAGCCAGCAGCCAGCAGCTTGAGAAATGGCTGGGCGCCTGGTATGTGCGCCAAGTAGGTGTGCTAGCTAAGTGTGTCAGGTAGGTGTGCTAGCTAGGTGTACCAGGTTGGTGTGCTAGGTAAGTGCTCTCCCCTACTTGTCTAGACTTCTAGTTGGGCTGCGGGCCTGCTATGGGTTTTGGTTGGTTCAAGGGTAAGCCACATCCAAAGCAACATCTGGAAAGTTCATCTATGAGTCACCTCAAAATCGAGGTGTCTACCATTTCAAAAATGATTTAAAAGTGAAAACTTGGTTTTACTTTCTAGGTTTTCGTGGAGTGTGTGTTGGGTGACTTTGTAGTTACTCACGCGTGTTTTTTTGTGATTTTTAGGTTACAGGTGTAGACCAATAGTAGTTGGTGAGTCTAATGCATATAGTTGAAGTCTCGTAGCCGTGCATAGGTTCCAAGTTGTTAAATGCTTTTAATTTAGCCTTTAATTTACTGTAATTTAGTATTTAATTATTATTGAAATTATTTAGGCTAATGTGTTTGTATTAGTCGTAACGCGGGTTGTCACATTCTGAGGAGTGCTGCAGGAGGCATTTGGTACAGTGTTGAATTTCAATACCATTTTCCACCCTTAGACTAATGGTCAGATGAAAAGGACAATTCAGACACTAGAGGATATGTTGTGAGCCTGTGTGTTGGACTATGGAGGTAGCTAGGAAGAGCATTTGTCGTTGATTGAGTTCATCTACAACAATAGCTATCACTCCAGCATTGGAATGGCTCCGTATGTGGAAATGTATGGCAAACCATGCAAAGTACCCACATGCTGGATTGAGGTTGGCTAGAGGCAGCTTGTGGGCCTGGAGATTGTGCAGCAATATGAGGGTAAGGTAGACCTGATCCGGAAGAGATTGCTAGCTGCACAATGTTGCAGAAGAGCTATGTAGATAGAAGGTGAATACCCTTGGAATTTGAAATAGGAGACTTCGTTTTCCTGAAAGTATCACCAACCAAAGGTGTAGCATGATTTGGTAAACTAAGTAAAGCTAAGTCCTTGCCACATTGGACCATACTAGATTTCCAGAAAGGTTAGTGAGGTAACATACAAGCTGGATTTGCTTCCAAAGCTTTCGAGTGAGCATAGTGTCTTCCACGTGTCCATGTTGAAAAGGTGTTTGGCAAACGTGCCCCAAGTGATACCGGTGCAGCTAGAGGAACTACAGGAGGACTTGTTAGTTATAGAAGATGTTGTGTAGATTTTGGACCAGAAGGAACAAATCCTCAGGAATAAAATCATTCTCCTTGTACTAGTTCAGTGGAAGCACCATGGTACTGAGACGGCTACCTAGGAGCATGAGGAGGATGCTCAGATGCAGTACCCCTACTTGTTCTATTAAAAGTAAATTTCGAGGATGAAATTCTTTTTAAGGGGGGTAGAATGTAACATTTGTTCCCAATTTGGCCCAACCATGTAGTGACATCATAGATCGATAGACGGTTATCCAGAATAATGTAAATTAAGAGTTGTAATATGGATAATTTGAGGAATTAATATTGATCTATGCTGAATTCCCTCTTCTATATCTATGTTTATCTCTGGTAATTTCCTTACTGTGTGGTATTCTAGCATTTGTAACCCATGTGTGTGTGTGTGATTAGAATAGAAGAAAGTAAGAACAGCATAATGTCTACTACCATTTACTATGCTCAGTATGTGACCTCTGTAGCCTTCCGCCATGTTGAATCATCGATTCGTCGAGATTTTCGATGGTTTTCGGTGGCAAGTGGCGACAATCAGGCGAGGGCAATAAAGGGGAGGAGAGGAATGGCGTCAGGGCAGCAGTTGGAAGGAGAGAGAGAAATTGAAAGAAAAAGAAAGAGAAAAGAGGGAGAGAGCCGAGAGAGAAGAAGGGAGGTGGTCGCTTGGGAGAGGAAGCTCATCGAAGGTCGTGAGAGCCTGATGGATGTCGGAGGAAGTGGTGAGCTCACCAGAGAAGGAGAGGTGTCGTCGGAAACCTCACTTTGGTACACGTCCCACCCTTACTCCTTTTCTCTATTTAAGTTCAATTTATAATAAATGAAGCAAAATTTAGTTAAAAATCATGGAATAAGTGGTATAGCTTAGATTTAAGAGTTCTTGATGAATCCATGAATTTCCCATAATTTATCAGTGGTTTTGGAGGATTTTCCGTAGAAATTTCATGCTTGTGCTATAGTGATTTGGAATGTGTCCTTCGATTTTTGATTTTGATATCTCGGACTTTGCTTAATGGTTTTCAATGAAACTCATCCCAAATGGTAGTAGGCTTGGAATGCTACATTTCTAGTATTTTTGCAGGACTTGTGGAGAACCAGAAACGATTTTGGTTGCAGGCCAAACGGCTATATTTTTGATAGTCGGTTGGTTCAACATATCGATTGGATTCAGTATGCCAGAATAGGAGATTTTAGCATACTGACTATGGTTCGGTCTGCCAAATTAGGTCCTTGAGCCATTAATTTCTGAGTTTTAAAGATTAATTTTAATGGCTTAATTATAATGATTTAATAAGATTGTTTTGAGTGGTAAATCCTTGTGCTTAGATCATGATTTCTAAGAAATGATTCCTGTAATGGAAAATGTTTTAAAGTGTTTTGAAAAGATAATTGCATGTTTAAAAAAGATTTCCATGTTTTTTGGATCCACGTAGTTGTTGGATAGCGACTGATAGGGGTATAAGACCCTAGTGAGATCGGTCACTAATTCGAAGGCATGGTTGACGAGGTTTGGGACTCAGGTGAAAGAGACTAGCTAGGTTATCCTGTTAGCTAGTGTTGGCGGGGCCTAGGAATGAATATCTGGGTGTCCGAACACCAATTGGGGCATTAGAGAATGCATTCCCATGCTTATGAGAAATAAAAAGAGATAAAGTAAGGCCTGTTGGTCAGGGCGATCGTACCCTCAGTATGGGGAGGTTTACCACGGTAGTACAGCAGGGTCGAGGTTATTACCTCCCTGATTACTTGTGGCTAGGTCACCTTTGGTCAAGGTGGTAATACTAGTTTTAACTCAAGCTATGTGTCTGGGTTTAAGCTAGAATCGACTTGAGATTTAGGTTATGGTTTTAGTCAAATTCTAGTTACAATAAGATTTATGATTTAGGCTAGTTTTAGTCTAGATTTGTCCATGATTTGAGTTTTGTGAGAAATTGTGTTTTAGATTGGCATCTAATTATGGATGTGTTTCTCCAGAATGCATGTAAACGGTTTCAAAGTTGCATAAATTTTAGAAAGAAAATGAGATTGAAAAAGTATGATTTGAAAGAAAATTTCTAGAACATTTAATGATTAAGTTTTATAGAAACTGTTCAGATTTTGAGAACTGAAATTTGTGGATTTTTTGTGATTTTCCACTATATTCTTGGTAGATGCGTGCTAGGTGACTTGAAGTCACTCATGCATTTCTTTTTTATATTTTGTTCTCAAGTACTGATTAGAAGTGCAATTTAGTTCTAATGCATGTAGATTGGAGTCACTAGCCACACATAGGTTTTGGATGGTTAGATAGTGTTTTTCTTTGATTATTAACTAGTTTTCTTAATTAATTATTGTTGGGTAAAATTGGTACTTGTATGTAACGTTGTCAGGGCGCTACAGGTGCTCTAGTGAGTTACTTGGAAACGATCGGCCAATATAGATTTGAATGCAAGGGTGGCTCGAACATCCTTACAAGACTGGAAATGGGATTACTCCCTTTTCGCGAAAGCAGCCATCGCGCTCTGATACATATGGAAACGACAATGTATAGCGATCTTTGAAGGGAAGAAACAGAGCGATTCTAGCAATCTCATCAGCATAAATTACAAAAGTTACTATGGGGATGGAGAAAATAATCAAAGGCAACACGAAAAAGAAAGATTTAAATGGTGTAAGCCTCCTAGGAATTACCTAAAAGTCAACACGGATGTTTCCTTCACTGTCCAAAGATATTCGTTTGCCGTGGTGGTGAGAAGCCCTGATGGTGATCGTATCTTCTTTGTAGGCCACAAAATATAGGCTAGATCAGCTTTCGAGGTGGAGAACATTGCGATGAAGGAAGTCATTAAAATCGTCATAAACAGAAGATGGAGAAAGGTGATCTTTGATGGAGATTGTAAGAACTTGATTGAAGTCCTAAATGGAGTACAAGAGAAGGCCGAGGGGAAAACTCGGGATTAGATTTCAGACTATAATTGTTTTCCAACTTATAAACCGAACTGTAATTTTATAGCCCATAGTATGATCCATGAGGCACTTGTTAGCTTTAATGTCTTAGTATGATCCATGACCCATAGTAGAACCATTGGTCATTCTTGTATTTCTTCACCAATATAAGTGGAAAAACTCTTAGTTTAATAAATTTTATTAGACTTTCCAACAAAAAAAAAAAGAAGATATCTCCAAAAACTTGATTATTAATTTCATGCAGAGAATCTAGCCTTATACTTTCAAACAAATGCGCTGTACACAACCTTAGCAAATGTCAAATGAGAAGCCAAGAAATTTTCAATCAATCAATCAACGAGGAATAATCATCAGAATGCAGGGTTTCCCGTTTCCCCCACTTGGCCAATTGGCATTTTCCAAGTCAAACATCACTCGAGTCTTTGATCGCCGTTTTTACGGCAAATTCCTCGGCAAACTTTTTCTCTACTTCAACATTCAAATGTCATGCGAACGTACAACAATAATGTTCTTTCTTCTTTTTCTCTTTATCTCTCTACGTGGTAGATCAGCCTCACAGTTGCACACCACTTGGTTTGCTTTTCTTCAAGAAGACGAAGAAGAAAAATGCTGCAAGACACGTATAGGTTTTGAATGTCTCAGCAAATAAACGACCCGCAGCTTTTCAGCTGCTACTATCATTTCCAAGCTGCCGTTCAAAAGTCACCCATGGAATCCAAGTTGTCCCACAAAATTGGTACTCTGGAGAGACAAGAAGCAATTTCAAACTTCTATTTTTCCATCTGTATATGTTTTTACCTAATAGAGATATTTCTCACAACTGAAGGATACAAAGTCATTTTATGATCTGTTCATCTTATATATGGTAGCTAAAAGCTAGATTTCTTTTGCATGCCTGCGTGCAAAGGGAAAAGAAGCAAGATACGTCTATGTACTTCAATTTAGGACTGGTTCTTATCTTATCCACTGTCTTAATTTAGTTGGGAATGAGTCATTGAAGCTTGCTTTTGCCACATACATTTCACCTGTCAAAGGAATTATGGTGCTTAATTACTCTACCTGTTTATGGACATAAACTTGGGTGATCAGCAGATAACTTGATAGACGCGTTTTTTACAAGGGCTGCTTTCCAAGAATGAGGTTTTAATTGTATGTTATACATAGCTACTCAATCAATCCCAATCTCTTTATCACGATGATTGGTTTGTATAAAGAAAAGGAGTTCTATGACAATGTCGTTTGTCCTCCTTCCACATTCCACCGTAGAGTTAAATCTCTTCTCTTGACAATTTATAATTGATTAAGTCAATCTTCTTGGCCACATAGAGGATTTCGAATGGAAACTCCAGTAGAAGGCCACTTATTCAACGTTTGCTATGTGATTGATATATATACATGCGGTGTAGGCCACTTTATGATCTTCTAACCAATATTCGACCATCTGAATGGAATCCAATGATGAAAACAATAACTTGCTTTACTATGGACTTTTCATAGTTGGATTTTTCTATTGATGTTCAAGATTGAAAACATTCCTCGCATTGGCATCTTTCCACGTACGTACGCATGGAAATTAATTAATTGGCCGTTCAATTTGATTTTGTAGGTTTTCTTTTTCTTTTTTTTTTTTGCTTCTTTCTTGGTTTTGGATTCTATTAATAAGTGTCCGGTAGTTGTCTGGAGCACGGCAGTTGTATGCATGGAATAAATCCAAAAGTTGGCACCGTCAGCTTGACGTTTGCTGCGCAGATAAGAGTAGAGAGCTAGCTCCTGAAAGTCAAAAATCGCGACTTACTAGCCTTAATTCTCCTTTTTAAACAATCGATCATTTTAAGAATCAGTTTGATCCTCGTTTGAACTTATTGGAGACCATACTCAACACACGATAATTATGTGTTATCAAAACTTAAGAAGGCAGATATCATTGAAGTCCCCTCTATGATTAATGGTTGGACCCTATGCTGAAATTTCACAATGATGCGTATCTATTTCAGCAGAAGATTCTTCTGTTACTGACCAGGACTACTTCTTGCCTACCATTTGAGACTCAAATCGATGAAACATTGAAACATAGAATTTGAGCATAGGAGAAAGATTAAGAACTGCTTTACATATATCTAAGGCCACGTCAACTTATAATTGAAGTTTATTGATAAATGATTTGGCTAGTGGTAGGAAATGAGGAGAGGGATCACACACATCATGCAGCTAATATCATATGGACCATGTCCATTTGGTATATTCAGAGGACCTGTTGGATTTCCATATGCCGACATTTTTTGGGAGCATATAAAACTCTAGATATGACTCAATTGTGAAAGGAACAAAATGTTGAGTATTATAAGGTTTTTTCCCCTGCTTTAGAAATATATATTTATAACTTTCAAAAAAAAAATCAAGCTATTAGTGCTTTAGGAGGGGACATTTCATCTGTCTGAGAAGTAGGGTTTTAACTTTGTTTTACTTTTAGGAGTGCAAGACAAATTGTTTTCTTCGACTGGGTCCGGTCTTCAAAGCAGAGGGCTCCATGTTCACAACTGGGGGATAATAAATAAATAGGTTGCCAAAGCCAAACCTCCATCTATCTTATCATTTCAGGCAGATTGTTCCTTCCCTTCAAAAACAGAAAGGAAGAAGAAGGTAACCTGTTCATTTGAGCTTGCCTTGCTGAGAGCTTAATTGAGAAGAAATGAGAGATCCGCAGAGAAAAGGAGTTAGGCACTACAGCAGATCAGAAGCCCCTCGGATGCGGTGGACGGTGGAGCTCCATGACCGTTTCATCAAAGCTGTCAATTGCCTCGGAGGCCAGCAGAGTAAGCTTAGATTCCTGTAACTCATTCATGGAATCATGCATCTCGCTTCCATGGTTTACAAAATAGTTTGGACCTTCTTGTCATTGTGGTGATGGGTGTATATACGTACTTTTGGATATACTTGTACTGAAAGTGTACAAATTATAATTAAAATCCTCAGAGAACGAATTTGTAATAAAAGAACGCCGCAAACTGGAGCTGCTTGCAACTACTGATATATTTACATGCCGATCATCCACCTGAGACTATCAATCTCTACTTATATGATGACCCATAACATGACTGTTAATAAAATTCTGAATTTCTGATATCCATCTTTATTTGTTGTGTTTTGCAGATGCCACACCAAAAAGGATATTGCAGCTGATGAATGCAAGGGGATTGAGCATTTCTCATATCAAAAGCCATCTTCAGGTACTTCGTAGGACGTGCTCCTCAAAATTTTTTTGTTTATTTTAATTTTATTTTTTTGAAACATTCACCTCATAGATAAATGAGATTTGCTTCCCAAAGATCGTCAAGTACGACAGATATTTTCTTTGGAAATTGCACACTATCCTCAGTAAATGATTGTTCATTTTATCTTTGACGAATATTGAATGGAGCTGTACCAAATATCAATCTCAGAATTTATGTTCACAATGTTCATTGAACATTCTCTTGTCATTGTTAACATTCTATTTAACAAAAAAAAAAAATTGTCCACTGAACATTCTAATTTGTTTAGGATACTTGTAATATAACCATGCAAGTCCACAGAAGGATCTTTTCATATCAGGAATTGAGGAGGAGATCAATCCTTGATGTATTGCAAGCAGACCCAAAAGACCAACAAAATATAAATAAAGAGTGTTAGATCACCATGCATATTCTAAACCTCATATGGAAAAGCTAGCAATTACATAGTCTAACAACAAATATATTTTTACTTAACACGAACATTGTTTGTGATACTGCACTATAGCTTGTAAGTGTAAAGGTCCTATGTTTGTACTACAGCTTTCTTCTTTATGTATATGCCCAATTACGAAGAGAATACAACATGAATTAACGTTGAACCATAAGTGTGCGTTTGTGACACTGCAACTATCTATCATTAGATAGATCTGTAGATTTGTTCACATGTGGATATAGAGTTCGAAATTTCCTGGATTTCTCCCTTCACATAATTTGTTTGTTTATATCCAAAACATTCATCAGTTTCTTCTTGCATCCGTTAATTGGGCGATAATAAGTCCTTCTTCATCATAAATTACGTTAACATTTGATGTAGCGAGCCTTGCATATTTGAAATGAATTAGGGTATCATCTATTTTCGTTGTTTCGGCTACATGAAGTATTTTGTAATATTCAATGAATATATATACACTAATTAAAGACTGCAACTGATCAACTTCCTTTGGATGCAGATGCACAGAAATGCAGTAGACAAAGAAACAAGCTTCTGTTCCTTTCAGGCTCCCAAGAGTAAGAGGAGGAGAAAAACACACAACATTAATAATGGCGATCTTCTACTATCCTCAATCTCTACTATGTCAAATCCTGCTGCTGATAACCAATCATGTGAATTCAGACGCAGCCATCAAATTCAGGTAAAACCAATAGATTTCTTCAAGACTAATCATAAACCTAAAAAGCTTGGGAATAAAGTCTAAGCCCTATCTTTTGTGTTCTTGGCAGAAGGAAGTCAAAGGAAAAAGCCCCCATGATGAAGAGTGCAAGCTCAGTTTATGGTCCTTTACCAGTGAAAACCTGGAGAAGAAAGGAGGAGGTGGAGAAAAGAGTGAGACAGGATCAAGCATTGAATTTGATCCCAATGAACACAGCCACCATCAAACTTATCCCAATCTTTTTCATGCGCATGAAAAACAAGCTGCTTCTGATCACAGACGCGCTGTTGACCCATTTGATCGAAGCTATGTAAACTTGGAGTTATCCATCTGCTCATCGTATTATCATTGAACAGACTAACAGAAGCAAAATTAAAACGAAGGATCACACTTCACGAGCACAATAGCGTATATGATGCGATTAGTTTATTTTATTAATTTATTTTATTAATTTATTTATGTATGTTCATGTACGATATGTATTGGTGACCGATGAGGTTTTCCAACCACAGAGTGGTTTTCTTTTCTTCTTTTTCTTCTTCTAATGTAGACGTAACGTGGGCATGTAGTCGGCTGAGACTAATGTCTAAACGGGAATTAATACCAGGCGGGAATGGATTTATGTGGTCCAAGATAATATTCGATTATTCGTGTACGGCCACGGTTCGGAGACGTACATGTGTAACTGTAAATTTTGACCCAACTCCCAACGCCATTCGGTTGGTCAACTTTTGGTATGTATGGTCGGCATATATTTGTGATTGATTTCTTTCATACACCTTTAAAATCGGAAGTTTATTAATGTACATCCATCTTGTAACTAGTGGGTCAACCTAACCTAATCTGTTTTGAGATGATGGATCATTGGTTGGGTGATAATTTTTTTTCCAACTCTTTACCGATAATCTTACCCGACCTGTTTAAATAACGGATTATGTATGGGTTAATGGGTCAATATAGGGAAAAAAAAACAATGTTAAATACTTATAATAAATCAATTTATATATAAACATTTATTGTATAATAATATACAATTTTGTAAGGATCATTCAAATAAATATGTTATAAAATTTAAAAGTCTAAGAACTAATAAAAGACAAATAAGTGACCAATAATGAAATTGATTAGTAATATCTCACAAAATACATGACTTCATGTTTTTCACTGACGACAACATACATAAAATGATAAATGAACTCATATGTAAACATGCATTGTATTCGAATTTGTAGAATCATCCAAATAAATATATTCCAAATATTAAAAATGTAAGACACAAATTAAATGACCAATAATAGTTACTTATTGATCTCTAGAAATACAAAACTTCATGTTTTTTTTGGAGAGGAAACAACTTCAAGTCAACAATATTAAGAAAATAGGTTGTGGACTTCCTTTAAATTTGTAAAGTTATCAAAAAATAATCCTACTCTAATGGGTGGATGCTATGTCAAAAATCTAGTCGGTTAAGAGTTTGGGTTAACGGATTATAAACTATTGAAACTAGCACATATAAAATAATGGGTTGGGTGAAATGAGTAAACGAGTTTAACACAAATATAGCCCTACTCATAATTGCTAAAGAAGATCTTAGAACTATGTTGTTAAGAAGAGCCAACCTTGGTCAAATTCGCATTTCATGAAGATAAACTACCTCATGTAGTTTGTGATGCATAATCTCAAACAAATTAATATGTTTGACAACCCCTTTAAGACATCAAATTGTTGGGTTTATTGCACCAAACAAGCCGAAGTATATTGAGTTCTACTAAGGTGTCTTGAATCCTAAGGTCCATTTGGAAAATAATCAGATTAATCGATTATTGTTTCAAAGTAATTCTATAATCTCTCTTTTTCTCCATTTTCCACTATTTTTTTTCTAAATAATTTGTATCCAGTTGTCATCATATTTCATGCACACCAACTACCCTATTAATTCAAATATTGGAAATAAACTAACCCCTAGTTTATCTATTTGTTTCTAGTCAGTTGTATAATTTTGCAACTATACCAATAAAGACCACTCCATATATAGATTATGTTGGGTTAAATCCAGTAAAATATAAGTTAATATAAAATCAATTAAAATATTGTAGAGTATTTTTTGATTAGGCTAATTATAGTAATCCATTTGATTTTTAGGTTGAGTCAATTAGTATCTTAAGTGGTGTGGGTTAATATATGTAGAGACCATTATAGCATTTTTCCATTTGTTGATGGATTGAATTGAAAATATGCAAAATTATAGACTTCTATAAGTTGACGTCATGATCCTCATATCTTAAGCTTTTGGTCTCCATATCTCTCTGTAACGCCCCTAATTTCCATAATAATTTAAAACAAATTAAATTACAGGAAATTAGAAACTAAACAGTAATATCGACTATTAGGAACTTATGTGTGTAGCTACGAAACTCCGGACTATGTGCACTATGCTAAAACCTGTCTGCATGCCTGCACTTGTAACTCAAAACCATGAAGAAAACGTGAGTGACAAAAGTCACCCTGCATGTATCTCACGAAAATAGTGGAAAACAAAACTATATTAATTTTTTCCTTAAAATCATTTCGCAATCATTTTCTTCAAAACCACCGAAATCGACCAATCAAGTCCAAAACCACAATGAATGCGGCCCACATAGGCCAAAACAACAAACAGGGCTCTACTAGCCCAAAACCAAAAGCAAGGCCCTCAATGGCCAAAACCACACACAGTAAGTCAGGAAGCTCAACGTCAGGTAACCAACTCTAGCAACAAGCAGCCACCGAAGTACACTGTATTGCCATGGTATTGCCACCTTGTGTAGGAGCAAACACCGTTCTATAATTCTCCTACATGGAGAACTCTCATAAAGCCAACCCCTCTCTGGAAAGACAGTTCTGTCTCTCTGGATGCTACTAGCTACAGGGCACATGTCCCACCACAGGATATCCCTCCTCACGGCATCCTCCACATGGTGCTCAAGAGAGAGTGTCATACCTTCACACTCGACAACACTCGAGCCTCAGTGCACAACAACAGTAGGAGTATCATACCTCTCCGTCATGTCATAAGATACCACAACCCGTGGACCTTAACCTCGGCTCCGCGAACGACAGTCAGGGAGTATCTTACCTTTAGAACCTGACGAACACTCGCCTCAGTCTCTTTGCCCCCGATCTCAACCAAAGAGACGTGCCTGACCATCTGAGAATGTCGTCACATTCCTTGGTCCCAATGACACGGTCCCTCGGTGTTTCGGCCTACACACAAAAAATTAGAAAAACCAATTTCCAAAACGGGCCGACCATCTCTTTGAAACCATTTTCAAAACCATTTTTATATCTTTGGAAAATCATTTCAAAACCTCGACAAAACAACACATCAGGTGTCCCACAACCCCATCTCAAATGGGCAAAACAAACAGTCTATGAAACCATTGCATTCAAAATATATTTTCCAAAAATCCAGGAGAAATCCCCAAAATCCCTGCCAAACCCGTGCATGTGAACCGCACGTCTCTCCCGTGCCCTTGGCACTTTCGTCTGAACGCTAACAGATCTGGACTAGGGCCAGAGCCGCTGCCGAACCTACGCATGTAGCCCGTGCAATCGGCCCGTGTCCCCAGTTTTCTGTCAAAATTCAAACGATCAGCAGTAGGGCACTCAAAAAATGCCCAAAGTGGGAACCACTGGCAAAACCACCAAAAATCTTGAATAAAATATATTTGGTAGACCCTTGAGTTTACTTCAAATCCCAACAAACAAAACCGAAATCCATTCATCACACAACAAAATATAAATTCGCAAGCACAAAGGGGTTAAAAGGACCCAAATCTCAACAACCAACATAAATATCCACAAATTCCCAAAAATTCCGAAACATTAAATTTAACCTAGATTACATGCATCCTAGGCAATTCTATCATTTTACATGATTTCTACGCATTGGATTGGAGGTATGTACCTGAAACGAGCTCCAACGCACCCTCTTGCCAGCCATCGACCTCCTTCGGTGACCACGATGTCCACGAGAGCTTCCTCGACCTCTGAAGCTCTTGCCACGCCGACGTCCAACCACATGGAGCCTCTGCCTCTCATTTTCCCACTCTTGGTCTCTCTTTCTGTTTCCCTCACGTGCACCCACCAGCAACAACAGGGAGGAGTGGAGGGAGGGAAAGGAAAGGAAGGGGGGAAGGTGACTTGGCTGGTGTGACCATGTCGGTGGAACCCCTAGGCGCAGTTCACCAAACCTACTCCGGTGCGCGGAAACACACAGGGAGGTCAGATACAGTCACAGCGAAAATGGTGAATCCGGAAGAAGAGACAAGACTCGGAAACACCAAAGGGAAGACAAAAAGGATAAGGAAAGGAGTCGTCACCTAGTCTTTTAATGGAAAGACGAGGAAAACCAAAACAAACACAAGAAA
>JAMKQA010009730.1:0-19476 GCA_024699735.1 Posidonia australis | reverse complement strand
ATATACATATATACATATATATAGATAGATATATATATATATAAATAAAAGAATATCTACCAGATATTCTTGTTTATTAACAGTTATAGACAATCTTCAAATAAGAAACAAGAGCAGCAAAAAGTTGCAGAATCAAAGGTAGGTGAAGGATCTCCTCTACACAATCCACTTTCATGATGCT
The DNA here is from genome assembly GCA_024699735.1 of Posidonia australis. Lineage (NCBI taxonomy): Eukaryota > Viridiplantae > Streptophyta > Magnoliopsida > Alismatales > Posidoniaceae > Posidonia > Posidonia australis. Next base: position 19,295 of record JAMKQA010009730.1, on the reverse strand, counting down.
GTAGAGTTGTACTGTAACGTGCCTTCTATGATAAACGATATCTTGAACATTTTGACAAACTAATAGCATAATTTGTCCTCATGAAAGTATTACCTATCAAGACTGATAGAGAAATTTCTTACTTCCAAATGACAATTCACAGAAAACTTTGTTTCTCATCATCTTAAAACTAAACTCTTGCATTATTTGCCAAGTAATCAATCTTTTCAAAATGGTAGACCTTGAAAAAGTAACAACTTTCAAAAAGAACAGAAATTACCAGTATACAGCTTTTAAAAGAATAACTCAATGCCATCAAAACATTGGTTGCAATAATCTCCATGTATGTGGCTATGCATGAATTTCCTTCTGCACATGCATTGCTTCCAATGTTTCTTGAATTATACCATGCAAGACAAGTGGCTGCACTGAAAATAATATCCACAGGAAGATAAATATCTCGTTCGACAACCTGCAGACCTTCTTTCTCCAAAGCAAGTACCTTTTGGTATGAGCTTCTCCGTGACATAAGCATTTCTTTTTCAGTAGTCTGTGTGTTAAAAATAGTAAGTCCTTTGGGGAAGGATGACTTGCTAGAATTTTTAATCGTAGCACTTGTTGAATTGGAAATATTCGATGAAGATTCAATAATAAGATCAGGTACCACTTTAGTTTCAGATTCAGAAAAAGCAGGATAATTAGTTTTTTCCTCAAGAGGCACGAAGTTCAGCAACTTCATAATCTTCTGGCAGTTGATGCTCTCTTTATTAGCACTCATGGATTTAGGAATTCCCTGGTTACAATTCCACAAATCATTAATTGGCAGTAGGCACATTAGAACTGAACAAGCACAGGGAGCATCTAGAATACTCAATAACCAGCATTTGTGATATAAAAAGATGGTGATGAAGAAAGACGGGTAAAAGACTAATAGCAAACCCATTATTAAATAAGCAAAGAAGAATAAATTAGTCAACTACTTCAATGTGCACCATTTTACTCTTAAGTTCAATCATAGTGTTAAAAATCAACACGTGTCAGCCATATTTCGCTGACACATGTCAGAATATGAGCTAGCTGACATGATAACTTAGGATATGTCATGAAATACCAAATATCGGGTTGAAAATCAACATGAGTCAGCTGTGTCAACCAACTCAATGTAAAATTTACACTAAGTTGGTATCAAGTTGGCCAGCACGCACATTATAACACCGACACACTTTCTCTTTTTCCAACACACCTTTGTTCTCCTTCCAAGCTAACTCTTGGTGTTTCAACACTCTTGATGGCTACAAAAAGCTCTTGGTGTTTCAACACTCTTGATGGCTACAAAAAGCTCTTGGTGAAGCTCTTGATGGCCTTGTGCTCGCTTCACTCCTTGATTTCTCTCAAATTTTATCCCTCTCAAAGGTTCAACACTTGATTTTTATATCGAATCTTCATTTTTTCATTTATTGTATTTGTGTTTTGAACTTTTCATGTAGATTTATGATAGAATCTTAAATCTATCATAATAATTACACCTCACCTAATAATACATAAATCTTAGTTTTTTCCATGTTTTTTTTGTATTTTGATGTTAATAACTTAATATTACATAAATCTAACCTAATAAGACATAAATCTAACAACCTAATAATATATAAATTTTAGGCTATTTCTTCTTCTTTTTTTGTATTTTGATGTTAATAACTTGATATTACATAAATCTAACCTAATAAGATAGATCTAACCAAATAATATATAGATCTTAAGTTTTTTGAGGTTTTTTTTTGTGTTTTGATATTAATAACTAGATATTACATGTATGATATATCTAACATAATAATACATAGATCTAACCTAATATTTCAATAAAATCATTAAGAAATTGTAAAATTCAAAATTAAATAAAAAAATAAAATATTTATTTTTTTTAATCAGAATATTTCATAATTAATTAAAAATCAGGAAAAACCAAAAAAAATCAGAAATGATTGTAAAAAACACTAAAACAAATAAAAAATCAAAAATATTTGATGTATTATTTCATTAAATTAATGACAATTATTTTTATTTTCAACCTTCATAGTGTCAAATTCCTCAGAATCTAAAAGTAATGGAGATTATAATGATGCAAAGGCATTTAAATCAGATGATCCAAGTTGGTTGCATATGTATCTTAATGACAATGATAAGCAAAGAACACTATGCAAATATTGTGACAAACAAATGAAGAGTGGAGGAATAACAAAATTAAACAAATACCTTATTGACAGATACAATAATGTAGCTAAATGTAAATCGTGTTCATCTGCAGTTTTTAATCAAATGAAAAAGTTATTTGTAACACTTGAAAATTCATTTGTCCTTGTAATTGTTCAGAATCAATGAATTTGAACTATAAACGGGTGTGAGTCCCTAACACGAGTGTTTAATGTGAATGGGTGGTGCAAGGCCTCAATCAATTTTATTCAGTGGTTTGCTTTTTAGCTTGGGTGTTGCACCTTGTTTTCTTGTGGGGCACTATGCTTGTAAGTTTGTGTGTGTATGCATAGTTGAAAAGGAGGGGTAGTTGCTATGCGTTCCATAACTCAGTGCAGAAGCAATTGGTGGATAGTTGGACATATGGATGTGCATGCATGTGATCTCGACTCGCCGGTGTGCATAAGGTTACTTACCTCGATTCACAACTATATAAGGACCGAGGTGTACTCAACACACCTCAAGCTTTCCCTCCCTCCACAAGCACATTAAGGCAATGAACTTCTAAAGGCTTCCTCCTCCTTCTCCTCCTTCCCTTTAATTCTCTTCTCTTCCTTTCAATACCAGTGCAAGAGAGTGTGTGTGTGTGTGGTGAGGAGAGAAAGACGTTCGAGCTTCTCTGGCCGAGCACCTCCACTGTCCAAGAGAGAACTCCAATCAACACCAAAGGAGCCTCATTGTCGACAAACCTCTACCCATTGTGTTGTGTGCTCATGAAGGTATGCTTGGCTTCACAACGTTTGGGTTTGTCTCCTCCTAGTTTGGTATTTATTTTCACCTTGCCATGGAGATAGGTTGCACTTTGTTGAGGTGTGGTGGACTCTGGTCGTCTTCCTGTGGGTGGTGCAAGCTCAAGGAGGGTTCGAGGGGAGCTTTGGACTGAAGGTGGTGACCGGCAGTGCAAGTTGAGTCAACCAGCATTGAAGGGAACCTCTATGTGGATCTGTAAGGAGTGCACTTCACTATTTCTCCTTTAATTTTGCTTAAAAATGATGTAGAAATGTTTCTTAGCATGTTCTGAATGCATAATACAAGTTCCATAATTTTTAGAAATTTTTAGAGAATTTTACAGTATTTATTCGTTGCCTTGGTTACTGCAGACCCAAATGTGCATGTTTCCTTTGAATTTTGATATCTTAAGCTATGTGTATCAAAATGACACAATTTTTGTCCCAAATAGTAGCGTACTTAGATGTCTTGGTTTTGATATACTTTGAGGAATTTTTGGTTGTATGTAGTGAGACTGCTAAAGTTCCCAAAATCCGATGATTTTTAGATTCTCTCTACTGCTGTTTTTTTCTGCTCTGGTTTTAAGGCTAAGGCATGACCTACTAGCGCGACCTACAAGCGCAAATGACCGACGCGAGTAAAGGTTAGCAGTGAACCAAACCTGTTTCAATGCGTGTTGGTTTGGTTTTTCGAGTGATTTATATATTATTAAGTGGTACATTGATTTTGTGGATTAGTTTATGATATGCAAATGATTTGAAAATGATTGTGAGGAAAATGTAAAATAACATTCAAAAGAGTTTTCTGTGGTTTTAGTAGTGAGCCAAGAATCGGAGGATTATGTTGCCGAAAACAGAGAATGTGACGACATTCTTAAGTAGTCGAGCACATCACCTAGGTTAAGTTTCTAAAACTAAGAAGTTGTAGGCAAGTATTCGTCGGATTCTAAAGGTATAATACTCTTAAATTATCGTCCACAAAACCAAGACTGAGGTCCACAGATTGAGATGTCGTCCGTACCTAGTGGTATCTTGACAATAGACTTAACGGATATGAGACCTCTGTGTAACTTGACATAATACCTTGGTTATTACGGATATCGAGACTTGAAGGTGCTAACTGAGCCTAAAGGTGAGAAGTCCTTAGTGGTTCAGAACACTAAGTTAAGACACCGAGAAAGCATACCTTGTGATATTGTCCTAATAGAGGACAACTTACCCGAAGAGGGTAAATGGCTTTCCCGAAGAGGATTAGCCTTGCAAAGGTCCTACCAAGGAGGTAGATCGTTGGAACAGACTTACTCCTCACAGGATAGCTTATTTGCGACAATGTAGTACACCTCAGTGACTGCTTATAACTAGAGTTACTTGTTTAGTGCCAAGCAACATGACTCAACGTGATTTTGTGCCTATGTAACTTGAGGTTTTGTGGTTTTTGCCAAAATGGCCTTGAGTTTTTCACCCATGTAGCGTTGCAACTTTTACCAAATTTAGAGCAGTGGAGCCTGTGTTTTGATAACCATGGTTTTGAGAGAGTGGTGTTTTACACAAAAAATAAAATAATTTGAGAATGTGTCTTGATCCGGTTTGATCCTTAACGGGTTTCACTTTGATTTTCTGCAGGGTGTGTGCTCAATAACTTTTCGATTACTCATGTGTATTTTCTATTGTTTTTAATTGCAAATGTAGATGAGCAACGGTCTTCATAACTAGTGCACATAGAAAGAGTCACTTAGCCATCTACTATAGGTTCATGATAGTTAAATACTTTATTAGCGTTTAAATATTTCTTAAAATTTAACATTTTATTGTGTTTAATTTATTTAGACTAATGAATCTTGGATGTAGTGATGCAAGTCGTTACACTTTTAAAGGATATTAAAGTAAAGAAAAATGACAAGAAGAGAAGAAAAGAAAGGTTTAACATAATTCTCTTTAATGAAGATATTTCTGGTGCTATTCCCATATCGAATTTAGATGATGACATGATTTATCCTACGAACTGTAACACTTTAAACGATAGAAAAATGTATAAAAGAACAATAATATAGTTTAACAATGAAGAATGGCAAAGAAACCAAAGTCAAAAATTTCATAGGATGGGTAGTATCCAAGCTTACAAGGAAAGTGAAAGTAGCAATAGCAGTGGCATTCAAATTACACAGAAAGATGAAAGTCTGGAATGTTTAGAATATATAGTTAAAGATATAACAATCTAAATGAAACTACAGTTAAAAAAAAGCCTCAAAGCAAAAGATGATTAAAGATATGTTTGAAAATACTAGGGAAAAAGTTGATCAAGCTATAATAAAATATATGTTCTTCAATACAATCCCTATAAAAATAATAAAGGGACCGTATCTATAATATATGCGAAATATTCCAACAAAAAAAGATACAAGAATAAAAACATCAACTAAGCATAAGATCATGAACAAGTACTTTAAAGTAGCGAAAAAAGAATTATAAACCTACATTAACGGCTTGAAATGATAATGGTCAACCTATAAGGTAACTATCATGTATGATGATTGGACAAGTATCATAACAAAACAGATCATCAACTTCATAATTTACTATAATAGTCGTATCATTTTCTTAAAGTCTATTGATACTTCTGATGTTATCAGAGATCACAAGTACATATAGAATAAATGAAAAAACTCGTTAAACAAGTGGAAGTAGGAAATGTAATGCAAATTGTGATTGAAAATGAATGTAATTTTAAAAAAAATTGGTTCCAAGATTATAAAGAAATATGACATATATTGGACACCAAGTGTAGCTTCCTATTTTAATTTAATGCTTAACGACTTCAAGAATATGAAATTAGTGAAGAAGACAATAAAAGATGCAGAAGACATAACAAATTTTATTTACAACCACTCATTTTTACTAACTTTAATGAGATCACTAGAGTATTACAATAATAATTTGATTTGTCCAGAAGTCACCCAATTTACAATAATTTATATTACTTTCCAAAGTATGCTTGATTGAAGAAATAACTAAAGTATATGTTCAATTCGCCACAATAATATAAATACCACGAAAGTGAAAGTCCAATTGATAGGAAACTAAATTCAATTATAAATAATGTACATTTTTAGAAGAATTGCCTAAAGATCATAAATATTATGAAACCAATTTCGAAAGTCCTTTGGTTGGTGAATAGTGATAAGAAACCTACCATGAATTTCTTATGTAAGGCTATAAGGTTGATGAAAAATGTTGTAACTGATATAGCATATAGATTATCTAAGAGATATCTTAAAATTATATATAACAGATGGTCTAACATACTTCTTTAACTTTTACATGAAGTTAATAAACATTTTAGCATGCACATTCATGTTTTTCATCATTACGTTTAATTTTTTACACAATTGTTTGCTGAGTTTTTTTGTCAATGTAACATATTATTTGAATCTATAGTTTCAATACAATCATCAACTTAATAATCGTATTGATTTATTAGTATCTATTAAAGATGTGATAAAAAATTTGAAGCCTAATGTCAATCTCCAAGTATAAACTATTAATAAATAAAGTACTTTAAAAACAAACTTCTATCATTTGAAGAATCTCATATAATACATTCTCATGACATAATGATTCCAGGAAATATTTTTAATATCATTACTTTTATTTCATAATACTACTCCATAATATAACTAGTAACTAAATATCATAATGATGGATGTTAAATAGAGTAAATGTTCCAAATCTGAGGAATATTGTTATAAATATTTTATCTCAAACAACAACAGCATCTAGTTGTGAACAAAATTGAAACACATTCAACTTTATACATACAATGAAAAGAAATAGATTGAAGAATGTAAGGTTCAATGACTTAGTATTTAAACACTATAATATACGATTGAGAATAAGACATCAGAGAATGAGAAGATAAAAGACAATATGGATTCAATAGATCTTACACATATTTCTAACGAAAACGAAGGAGATGATAATATATTTCCTTGATTGCAAGAAAATAGAGAACCAGTTCTAGATAAAGTAGAAAGTAAACCATATTCTAAAATTGTTAGTGAAATAGATATTAATGTAGAGGAATATATAAACTCAACAGGACATTCTTGTGCCAACACTCCAAGCTTAAAAGGTGACAATAACACTGAAAATGATGACACAACTACTAAGTGACGATGATAGTGACATTAGAGATACAACCCCACTTACAATGAAAGAACCATGAGAAGAGAAAAAAACTTAGAGGTCATTTAGCCTATTTACAGGGAAAGATGCCTTCACGCATGCTACACAAAATAAGGATCATGAAATCCGGTCAAATATTCATTATCAATGAAAGGGTCATGGTAATCAATAGCTAGCTAAAGACTTTTAGAGCAGTCACACAAGAAAATCTTTGTTAGACTCACTTAACTCTTTGAGTATTCATGATCCCAAATATTCTTATAATTATAGCACTTATGGAGATGATTCTGTCAAACAAACTGACTAACACTGAAAGTGAACCATATCTTCTTATACTCCAAACGAGCAAACTCGATGGGATATAAGTTCATTCTTTTATTATGTACCTCCTTCAACACAATATAAAAAGCAATGACCTAAACGTCCTCTAAGTTATTCTTACATCCCTCGATAGCCTCAAGGAATTCCTCAGTCAATATTTATTCTGTAATATCCACCTATAAGATTTCTAATACAACTGTCAATGTCATAATACCACTACTACATTAATGAATACTAAACATTTTATAGCATATGTCTGGAAATAGCTACGTGTTGTGGAGAGAATCCCAAATTCGACAACAAATTGATTATAAACACAACATGAGCATGACTAATGTACAAGAAGAAGATTTTGATCAACTAAGGCATTCTTTATAGTATTAAACACATATGAGATAACTTTATTTCATACTTTTGTTTTTAAACATTTATTAAGTATTTTTACGTATTATTTATACTTCAAGATATTTGTATTAGGTCCATTCATTACATTTTAATGTGATATATATTAAGGAAGTTGATCTAAATAGACTAAGATGTAAATCATTGCTTACTTTAACTTATCCTAGAGTTTCCAATCAAAATTCAAATTTTTTTTATTATTTCCACGAACTTTCATAAATTTACCGCATTTCTATTGATATTTCCACCGATGTCTGACACGTTTCTTATTTTTGTCGAACCGAAATTCGACATGAAACTAATGTTTAATTTTATGAATTTAATAAACAAATTGTAAGAAAGTGAAACAAAGGAGGAAGAGAACAATAGAGATGGTGGAAGACACTAACATAATCAGTGAGTTGTTGCTTCTAATTATATGTTATTAATAGAATTTACAATGCCATTATTCTCTCCTACAATCATGGTTGACCTAGCAATACAAGGAAATAAGTTACAACGTATAAACAATAATGAATTACAAGAGTATATTATGGTAACGTAAATCTAAACTAGCCTAATATAAGTGATGATTGATTCTAGTCAATACGCCCCTACAAGCTAATGGAAGTGGAGCAAACCAAGAACTTGGACATGAGAAAGGCAAAGCACAAAAAGGACAATCCCTTTGTAAATATGTCTGTGATTTGGTCAACTGAAAAGATGATGCGAACCTAAAGTTGTTTTCAACTAACTAGTTCACAAACAAAGTGATAGTCGATTTCAATATGTTTTGTATGAGCATGAAATGCAAAATTCATTGTATAACAAAATGGTTATCACACCGTAAAACGAGAGAATGAGGGAAATGAATACCTAATTAATGTAAGAGACTTTGAATCCAAACAAGCTCACAAGCAAGGTTGTAAGTAAGTGGATCAGGTTTCACCAGCTAATTCAACCCAACCTAATCCATTAGAAACAGATTATGGTAGAGGTTTTGTCCACCCATTCCCCTGTCAATCCGTTACCCACTTAATCATCCTCTTAGTAGGTAGAAGTAAGGATAGTCTACTTTATGTCACATATTAACCCGTTGAATCATGGAATTATGTTTTATTATATTTTTGAATCATGGATGATGATTAAGGTGTTTTATGTTTGTTGTAATTTTGAGAATACTTTAAACCTTTAAATCATCAATCATGAATGATGTAGTAAATGATATTATATTTATGTTGTTTTTAATTTCATTATTATTCATAGATGAACACAAAAAATTAACGATGAATGATGATGTTGTGTTATGATAAATGATAATGTTGGAATTATTATTGTTATATATTGTTAAATTTATTATTAATCTGAGAGGAACACAATTTAATTATTTTATAGGTTTATTAACAGTTTTTTTTGTAATCATAGTTCAATTTTGAGCTCAATTAAGGTCATAAAATAGTATACATTGTGGTTTTAAAAAATTAAAACAAAAACTCATTCATTTGACCCACCAACCCAAAGAATAGTGAATAAGGTAACAGCTAAGTTTTTTTAGAACAGGTATTGACCTGATCCAATACTTGCCAAGAAAAGACAGATAAGGGTAAGGATAGACCCCAAATTCGACCCGACCTGACCAACTTACAGGCCTACTCACAAGTGGCAATTGCAAGACCCTTATATTCAAATTCAATGCTGGAGAGAGCCATTATGTGTTGCTTCTTGGAGCTTCAAGAAATGAAATTTTAACCGAAGAATATGCTAAAACCACTCACAAAGCGACTATCGAAAGGATCATGTAATGATCTCGACCATTACACCCAACCTAACCACATTTTTTCCTAGTCTCATATCAAACATCGATACTAAATCCAAGCATAATAATCTATAAATACCATAAGCAACAAAAACAAATCTAAGTAGGAATATCTACCTAGAATCCTTAATGTATGGTTAAGTAACTCTTCTCTATATGTACTAGTAAACCAACACCGGAGCCTAAAACGAAAACACACATGAGTGACTACCATTTAGATCACCTAGCATACACTCTATAAAACAAAACTAGAATAAATCACTGGAAAACAATATGAACTAAGCATAATAACTATGCAAACCAAAAATCAATAAAAACCAACAAATGGGTTTTTGCATAGAAACCCAAAACACAGAAAATCACAATGTACTCACTCAAAGTGACATGCATCAAGAAAATCATATTAAAACCAAAAGCCTAGACTTCTCAAAACTCGAGATCTGTCAACCACCCCAACACAACCAGAACAGGCATCTTAATATTAATGCCTGCAAACAAAACCTTGAAAAAACCATTATAACATCTACAATTTTGATGATGTTGGTCTCATTGGATTCTATTGATAATTAGAAAGATTATGTTAGTGGCACCTTAAGGTGATTATTTGGTCTCTTTGCACAAGTGAATTACATGGAATTGTGCAAGTGATACGTGCTTGGTATTTGTGTGGTTTGCCAACACTTACTTTACACTATGTAATAGTCCATGCAAGTGTTGTATGGTTGTTGTCGAGCGAGTGTAGTATTGTTCAATGTGTTATGCTGATTTCCCCGCATGACTTGACTTAAAGCTATTTAAGGAGGTGGAAAATTTAACACACACACACCCACTCACTCACACACGTAGGTGAATCAAGAAAGAGAGAGTGAGTGGGTTGAGAGAGAGTTGGAGTAGAAAAGAAAAAGGAAGGGAAGAAAAAGAAAAGAAGGAAGGAGGGGCTGGCTGTTATTAAAAAAATAGAGAGAAAGGAGTAACGAATGAGAAGAAAAAAGTCAAAGGAATAGGAGGAGAGAAAAGGAAGAGATTCGTGAGGAGAGATGTCAAGAAGAAGAAGATGATGATGAAGATGGAGAGAGAGAGAGAGAGGCTTGTGCAGAGAAAGGGAGTTGGAGATGTTGGGAAAGAGTTAGGAGTGCTCGTGTAGGAAGGTGTGAACCAGAGATGGAGGACGTCGTGGTCGTTGCTGCCGCCATTGCTAAGCTGCCACCGCCGGCCCTATTGTTGCACTAGGCTACTGTTGTCATTGCCGAGGAGGTCACTAACGGGAGGAGAAGGTTAGTTGTTATTGGGATCGATTTGGCTTGAGTTCTCTATTTCTTCCCTATACGTGTGTTTAATGTTTAGTGTGCTAGTGTTTTGGGTTGCTACGTGAGCCCAAGACGGGTGGTCATGCTTGAGAAAGGCGAGAGCGGCGGAATTCGAGCCTATGAGGAGGAAGGATGACGATTGTAGCAGAGAGGAATTCTAAAGGTGTGTTGGATTCCTTATGTTGGACAACAGGTACACACTTCACCGAAGTCTTTTTATTACAAATAGAGATAAGTGCTTGAATGATCATGTTGTGAGAGTGATTTATAGCAATTTTAGTGGGATTTATATGCCTAAATCATGAATTTTCAGAAGTATACACTCGCAGTTTACTGTTCACCGAGAATCACATGTGTGGATTATTTTATTGATATCTCGAGATTTTAATATCAAATTTTGGTGTTTAAATAGGCATTGGAAAGATAATTTCAAAATCCTTCTAATGATATATGATATGGATTTTTACGATTGAGTTTTAGACTTCAAATTAGATAAAACCAGTAGCAACATTCGGTTTTGGTCCCTGTCATTGCAGTTTGACTTCGCTGCCTTCGTTTAATTTTATTTCAAGATTTTTGTATCGGATTTTGGTGTTTAAATAGATATTGAAAAGATAATTTCAAGATCTTTCCAATAATATATGATGTGGATTTTTACAGATTAGTTTTGGACTCAGAATTTGATGATATCAGTAGCAGCAGGTGGTTTTTGGTTCTGGTTGTCGCAATTTTGACCTTACCACCTTCGTTTGATTTTATCTCAAGATTTTCGTATCAAATTTTAGTATTTAAATAGGCGTTAGAAAGGTAATCTTGAGACCTTTAAAGTGCTATATAGCATGCTTTTATTGTGTTGAATCGAATCCCAAATTTTGGAATTTCAAAGACTTTGATTTTTGGGCTGATGTTGGATTTTGTTAATGTTAGTTGATAATTTCTTACATTGTTGCTAAGGCTCTTATTATGATTTAGAAAAAGTAAATTTGTTGTGGTTATGTTGATTTAGCTTTGATGCATGTGTTGTAGCATTATTCTGTTTATAAAGAAAATGTTATGCATCCAATGGAATTTGAACCCATAGTCTCCCAACTAGAGTAATAGTCACGTACCAAATGAGCTTTGCTTTGATGAATTTATCATGCCTTAGTAGAGAATTAAGTGGTCTTTCTTGACTTAATGGCAATACTGCTCATTGTGTGAGTATGCTGACTTTGTTCTTCGATATCTCGAATTGTAAACATCAGATGCTTATGATTTTATTTGTATATGGTAGAGGATTTCAATATCTTCATTTTGATATATGGTACATCATTTTCTAGTATATCTGTGAAGTTTTGTGACTAGTTGCAGCATGATGGTTGTAGTGTCTTGTTTCTGCCTAGGGTGTGTGTAGGTGACACGGGCCACCCGCACGTGTCCCTAGCGTGGGCAAAGGGCACGAGTGAGCCGTACAGGTCCCCAACGTAGGGGACCAATGTGTATTGGTCGTGCAGTCCCCTTCTGCAGTAGCTGCAATGGATTTTCTAGGCAGTTTTGAGTTAGTTTTCTAGCGAATTTTCGAGTAGTATCTTGTTATTTTCGTGGCCTTTCGTGTAGAGTTTTTGGTATGATGTTTTGCACAAAGTTTTGTAGTTTTAGTAAGTTGATTTTGAAAAGGGTTTTTGAATTGATTTTCTAAAAAAGATTTTGAAAAAAAAAGTATTAGTTTTGCAAAAAATTTTGAAAAAAGGTTTTCAAAGTTTTGAGGAACCGAGAGACCAAAATTTCTGATCGGTGGGCTAATGACGACTAATATCCTTAGATGATCGATAGCTAGTTGCCTAGGATGAAGTCCATGTGATTTTGCAGTAGTTTTCAAGAAACTAAGAAGATTGTAGGATCGTACTAACAAATCAAGGATGACCGATAGTACAAGTTCGAGGTTGAGATTCTATGGTTTTAGAAGGCCGAGAAGCTAAGGTTGAAGTATGAGTGACTAAGAAGTCAAGGATGTGGTCCAAGACCGAAAGATCGAGGTTAAGGTCTGAGTAACCAAGAGACTGAGGATGTACTCCAGTGAAGACACTTAGAACATGTACCTTGTGTTTGACCAAGAGTGTATGAACCTAAGACAAAGAAACTCCTACATAAAGTAACTTATTCATGACAATGCAGTACACTTTGCCAACTGTTTATAGGCTAATCGATCACTTATCACCAGAGTAACACGACATATTTTGTGTTATGTGCGTTAAGTTGTGGTTGTAGTTTTGAGTCTGATCCAGGTTTTCAAACTCTAGTTTAAAGGAGACCACGATTTTTGAGATGTAGATTTGTGTTGATTTTAGACTTGATTTGGTGTAGGATAGTTATTTCAAAAGTGCAAAAAGAAATTTCAAAATATACACATATTTTAAAAAGAAAAAAGAAAATAATTTTGAAAAGCATATTTAAAGGATTTATGTCTATTGAACAATAGTAAATTACCTTATTGTGGTTTTATAGTATTAAGATAAAATACCTGCTTTCTGAGATTTTGGTGTTGTGATTTTATAATATCAAGATAAAATACCTGCTTTCAGAGATTTTAGTGTTGTAGTCTAAGATGCACGTTTATATAGTTTCAAGCATCGAGGTTTCCAGTGATTTTGGTTTTCTAACATCAATAATGAAGATGTCTATATTAATTATGACGCCCCGAACCCAGACACGTTACCTAAATCATAGTATCACAAGCAAAATTACACTAATTACTGTAAAATTAAATAACTGCAACTAAAGCTCACCTTCAAGATCTCAATGTGCGACTAGAAGCTCCGACTCCTGCACCGGAACTCGACTGCACCAAACTGCACTTGAAAACCAAACAAGCACGTGTGAGTAACATCTAAGTCACCCAGTACGCGCTCCAAACACACAAACACAATTCTTTACAAAACTATTAAAAATCACCTTTTTAACTTTCAAAGGTTAGTTTTCTTTTGGAAATTCTATTTTCTTTTTATTTGAAACCACTTGGGAATTTAATCCCAAATCCATACTCTTTTCAAAACCCGTCTTTCTTTTCCTTTCAAAACATTTGGAAATTTATTCCAAATCACATTCTTTTTCAAAAACTCGTATTTTGCATTTCCTTTTAAAACATTTGGAAATCATTTTCCAAAACATGTTTTTTTTCAATCCTTGGGATTTCTTCTCAAAATCACATTTTCAAATTCACATTTCTGACCAGATTCAGCCTAAAATAAAATGCCTCTCAGGCTCAAAACAAAATCATAAATACTGACTGGTAACTGGTTAAAACATCATTATTATTTCACTCCAGGATTTCAAGACCTTTCATAAGTCCAATCCTGGTCAAGCCACATTTATTCACTCCACATTCACTTTTCTTTATTAATATTACCTTGATCAAGGGTAACCAAGCACATAAGTAGTAGGCGAGGACATTATTTCCCCTACCTCCCTGCATTGTCGCAGTGAAATTCCTCGTGCGGGATGCCACCGCCCGGGTCAATCAGCTTCAATTTTCTTTTTCATATATACATGAAGATACGTCTTTATCCCCATCGGTGACCCGAACAACTAGGTAAAACGACCCATGCTCAGCCTACACCGTCGGTGACCCAAACAACTAGGTTCAATAACCTAAGCTCAGCCTACACCGTCACGAGCTCGATGACCCGAACAACTAGGTATCATGGCCCAGGCTCAGCCTACACCGTCTCAAGCTCGGCATCCACAGTTGTGTCTAGCAACTGATTTCATTGGAGCCTCATACTCCTACCACGTTGTCAACACCAACCCCTGTGGTTCCTTAACACATTATTAGTATTTCCTTATTAAAACTCTTTAAGCTTTTCTTTTCAAAACCATTTCCATTTCATTCTTTTCATTGCAGAAATCAATTTCCATGCAATACCTTACCCTCTACTGGGGTTCCAACTCAATTCATGAAAAACAACACTTAGATCCGCTGGCTCAATTCGCCAATTGGATCTACCACTGAAACTCGTCAAGAGAATCCGCCATTAATTCTCGCCTAACCTTTATACAAAAAACCAAAACCTGCAGAACCCATTAGTGATAAATGAGAAAATCGCTGAAAATCCATAATAATTCATAAAAATCACAAGGATCATCCATAAACATCCAGAGCATGCATATACATACCACAAAGGATCTACAACACCTTCTTAACACGGATTCCATATAATAAACATTTATTTCTAATTTAACATCCTTTTTTCTCAAATATTCAGCTTAATCCCCTTTAAATCTCATAGAACCATTCACAAGCATGTGAATTCCCTTTACGTGCATTCATAATCATTCCCTAAGCATTATAAATCTAGGCATGATCTCTAGGAATTAAAGGAGAGAGGGAATGCGTATTGTTTGGTGGTCACCATTGATTTCCCAACTCCGACGAGCTCTCTGGCGAGCCTCTGCGGCATCCACACTTTACCAGCAATGTGCTCCACCTCTAGCCACGAACTCCAGCGACAGCGGGCTCCAATGACGGTGGATCTTCGAAGACGAACCCCTCCCTCCCACTCAGGCTCTCTCTCTCACTCTCGTTTTCTCCCTCACTCTCTCTGCTTTCTCACGTAGGCTGGTGGATGGGTGTTTTAAACACCTCACGGCACCCTATGCAAGACTGACACAACGGGTCAGCCACTAACAACGACAAAGTCGGCGAAGAAATCAGACACAGAGGGTCAGGCAGCGATTACTATTTTTCTGACATAACACTGTTTAGACTGCATGCTGCCAATTCTCGCCACTTATATTCGCCAACTTTCTCTCCACCTAGCAGATTCACCAACTTTATTCCCCTACTCTATCCACCATCAATATTTGCTTACTATATTCACTTGACCCTTATTTCTAGGGTCCAAAGAGAAAACAAGAGCTAAAACCAATAAAACCTTTCACATATGCAACTCAAACACTAACATACATTCCCATATCACAAGGAAATCAAATCTCAAAGCACCATCACTAGTATTTATCATCAATAGCAAAATATATGGTCTCTGGTACAACCCAGGATATTACACAATACAAAAACCACACTCACCCGGCAACCTCCCCACACACTTGCATCAACCATAACATGATGCAAAGTAAGTGTTGACACACCATACAAATACTCATCATGTCCCACTTGCACAATCCTATGTAATCCACTTATGCAAGGGATCAAATGATCATTATAAATTGCATCCAAGATAACACTTCTAATTATCACTAAAATCCAATAGGACCAACATCATTAACCACCAATCACAATAAAAGCCTCCACTGATAACATCCTTGAACTCAACACAACCACCAACTCAAAACCAAATGGGATGACTCGATCCCAAAGCCACAACTCACAACATCCCACACTCTGACCCACACAAACGTGCGAACAAACCACTCTAGGAAAATGCACTAGTGAACCTTGCAACCAAACCACACCAGCCACCTACGCCAAGAACACACGCCTCATACACATAACCTAAAAGCGCAAGCAAAGATCACCGATGTTACAAATCACCTACCCAATCAACATCAAAGAAGGCATGTAGGGTATTAAAAGGTGCTTGAGTGAAAAAAAGGCCATGTGTAATAGTGTGCTTGAAGTAACAGAGGATCCGTTTTACGCCAGCCCAATGAGAATTATTTAGGCAATGCATATGTTGACAAGCATGATAAATGGTAAAGGCAATGTCTGGATGAGTAAACGTAAGGTACTACAATGTTCCCACAATACTACAATACTCTGAGTCTTCGAAGGATCAGGAAATGGTTTGGCATCATCAAGGCATGGTTTTGAGCCAACAGCAACTAGAGTGTTCACAAGTTTTGCACTATCCATATTGCATTGATGGAGAAAGTCATGTTTATATTTAGACTAAGTAAGCAATAACGAAGAATAGAAAAAGGTGCTTCCATTTTAAGAAAATAATTAAGTGTCCGTAAGTTTATCATTGCAAATTCTTTGTGAAGTGATTGAACCGTAGCATTAAAAGGAATGCCGAGAAACCCAATGAGGATGATGTCATCAACATATACCAATATAAGCATGACATAAGTAAATGTTCATTGAATGAAAAGGGACGAATCAGTTTTGGATCCAACAAAACCAAGTTGTGTAAAATGAGGGTTAAGTCAATGAAACCAAGCACAAAAGGCTTGTTTAAGGCCGTAGAGAGAATGATGAAGCCAGCAAACAGCACTAGGTTGGGTGGGATCAATAAAGCCAAGTGGTTGCATCATATATACCACCTCTTCAAGGTTTCCATGTAGGAAGGCATTTTTGACATCAAGTTGATGAAACTACCATCCACCCAACATCACAAGGGAATGAACCATTCGAAGGGTGACAAGTTTGATCACAGGACTAAATGTGTCATTACAGTTGATCCCTTTACGATGATTGAAGCCTTTGGCAACGAGATGAGCCTTTGTAACGATCAATAGATCCATCAAACCAGCATTTCATTTTGAAGACCCATTTGTAACCTATGACATTATGATATGGTGGAGTAGGTTCGAGAGTCCATGTGCCATTAACAAGCAAAGCGTTGTACTTATTTGTCATTGCAGCTCACCATTTGTTGTTTGTAGAAGCTTGGGAGAAGCAAGTGGGTTCTACATCATCAACTTTGATAATGAAAGCAACTAGATGCCTATTCTTAAGGACGTGATGTGGTGGAAGGGTGTTATCGCAAGCTTTAGTCACTATGGTGTGAGAAGGGATAGGAGCAAGGATGGTAGTGATAGCAGTAGCAACAGAAGATGATACCGAAGAAGGAATTGTGGGATTAGTGGGAGCAACAACCAAGGGTTCCGTTAGTAAATGGTATATAACGTTAACATCAAATGTGGTAGTAAAAGGAGGGTTGATAGGAGCAGAGTAGGTGTTAGTGGTGTCTTCAGAGATTTGGTTGATGGCCAATGATGTCTGTGCTGGCATCAGTGAGGATGTTTGTCATCAGTGTTAATATACTTAAAGGATCAGCTGAACAAACTACGATAAAGAAGTTGGTGGAGTTGGTGGAGCCATGAGAGTGGAGAAATCCACGACTACTAGTGGTCCTGTCTTATACCTTCCTGGCAGGGGAGTGGAGGTCAATGGCAGCAGATGATGGTCGACAAGTGCTAGTCCAATGTTGCAAGGTAGACTACTTAAAAGAGAAGAGTTAGGTAGTGAGCTCTCGGGCAAAAGCAAAGTAAATGGTTTGGGAGTGAAGGTGTCTACAACAAAGAACACACTTCTAGAAAAGTAGATTCGACCTATGCACGAGTCAAGACAATAATAACCAACGTAGCCATTTGGGTAGCCAAGAAAAATAAATGGTAAAGACCTTGGTTCCAATTTGTTTCGTATAAGGACGAAGATAAGGAAAGCAAAGGGAGCCAAACGTTCAAAGAAAAGTATATGTTTTGTCAAAGAGAACTTCCAAAGGAGATGACTGATGTGGATGTTTGAGGGAATACAATTAATCAAGTAGACCACAGTCTCGAATGCAAAATCATAAAAGGCATAGGGACCCTAGATTGGTAAAGAAGGGCAAGGCAAGTATCTACAATATGTCGACGTTTTTGTTCAATTGCACCAATTTGTTGGGGAGTATGAGGATAAGAAATACGATAACCAATTCCATGATCTAAAAGAATCACTGAAACTTTTTAGAAAGAAATTCTTTAACACCATCTATTTAAAGAAACTTGATTTTGGTATTCAAAATAATTTCAACATGTGTCAAGAATTTAAGAAAGACGTAATATACATTAGAACGTAAAATAAGAGGATAACACCATGAAAATTTAGAATAATCATCAATGAAATGTATGTAATATCAGAAACCTTCTATTGACGCAGTAGTACAAGGCCCCCAAACATCAATATGTATCAACCCCAAAGGTTTAGATGCGCAAGAAAACGAGGAACTAAAAGGTAGGTGATGACACTAGCTTATAACACAAGTAGAGCATAGGTCATTTTTATTTGATAAAAAGGGAAGTAAGCCTTTTGCAAGGATACTGTAACGCCTTGAACCCAGATACGTTATCAAAACTACAGTAAAAAATAAAGTAACTGTAACTACCTAAGACTCATTGTAACATCTGTGCCTGAATTTTTCCATTTATTGTTAAACCATGGAATTTCTTGTAATTATTTGTGTGTGATTTATTAGTGGTAAATCCAGTTGTGTGTTGGTTGTGGTTGCTTCTCTGTGTTCTGTGCGCAGTGGGTTCGCACGGCTGAGGAGGAGCAGGGGAGTGTGTGGTAGTGCGTGCGGAGGCAGTGAGGGTTCGCACGGCTGCGGGAGGCAGTGCGTGCGGGAGGCTGCTGTG
>JAMKQA010009729.1:0-20057 GCA_024699735.1 Posidonia australis | reverse complement strand
CTCTGATCAGTCTGGTGCTCCTGCATGGGGCACCAGAGTGGGGCGCTGGCCAAGTGCGCTGCTCTGGTGCGCCATGTAGGTGCTCCCCAGGAAAATCTGGATCAGACTGCAATCTGATCTAGAACTTGATCCAGCAAGAAGATGGGTAATCTATGCTAATGCAAGTTGATTCATGCGATTGCTAAGAACATGATGGAATGCATCTGACCATTGCTATCTTATTAAAACATGATGATTAATGGGTTCTTGCAAAAGATTCAAACTTGAAACAAAAGACCCAATCATGACATGCCGAAACCATGATCTAATCAAGAACATAAAAAGATTGCTGATGCAATATCATGAAGGTCATGAAGAAACAAATTGCTCATGCAAGTAACTACATCAATAACTTAATAAAGGGAAGATTCCTTATGAAAATAATGCAGTGCTTTACTAGACACAAGCTACACATGCTATAAAGCATAGATTTACATGTAGGGTATCTTGCAAAAAAAGATGAATGAATTCAACACGAAATCCTCATGATGATGTGTAAAGAATCAGACCTATCATGGAGCTAATCGCATGCTATATATCCCATTGTAAAAGAACAAGAGGTTACTTGAAAGATAAAGGGACCTACCTTGTTCGAGGTGGATGTTCCTTCACGGAAGAAAAGAAAGACCCAAGATAATAAGCTCCCTGATGCTTTGGAAGGGCTGTGAATATCTCTAGATGCAAGAGGAAAAACTCGAGTGCAAGTGGGTGTTTGCAGAATTCTGGAGAAGGCTTTCTTTCAAGATGATTTAGTCCCTTCAAATGGTTGCCTATGGGGTCTATTTATAGGAATCTCCTCATGGGTAACTCCTAGAATAACAAGGAGCCTCGTAGACGAAAAGTCTGGAAGATTCCATGGCATATTCGCTGGTAGAGGTAACAGTCATGAGAGGTAGAAAGCCAGCAGCCAGCAGCCTGAGAAATGGCTGGGCGCCTGGTATGTGCGTCGGTTATGTGCGCCTGGGATGTGCGCCGACTAGGTGTGCTAGGTGGATGTGCTAGCTAAGTGTGCTAGGTAGATGTGCTAGCTAGGTGTGTTAGGTAGGTGTGCTAGCTAGGTGCTCTCCCCTACCTATCTGGATTTCTAATTGGGCTGCAGGCTTGTTATAGGTTTTGGTTGGTTTAGCTAATAGAATTAGGTTAGCCACATCTAAAGCAACATCTGGAAAGTTTATCTATGAGTCACCTCAAAATCGAGGTGTCTACATTATTTCTTAGACATTGTATATCAATATCTATGATTTGGATTCTACATTTATTTTGTTCTTCAGTGAAAAGTGAGAACTCACCTGAGACAATGTCCCTTAAAAAAATTGAATAAATAAAAAGAAAAATAATGAATAAATAATAGGAATTATTGAAAAATATAAAAAACTAATAGACAAATAAAAAAACCTATAATAACCAAAAAATGAAAAAAAAAATCCGTTGTGAGATCCAACATTGTGGACCATTACCATATATAATAGAATCTTTATAGATAAATCTCCACTTTAAATATTATTAAGAATTCTTTCATACCAAGGTACTCAATTAATCACAAAGAAAATAGAGAAAACATGCATCGACTATTCACCTCCTGAATTTTCTCAACATCCCACAATTCGTAAGAGATTTTTGGTTTTTTGGCTGATTAACAACAGATGCATTCGAAAAAAAAAACAATAGACTCATAACAAAGTTCTCATTAATACATAACATTGAACATATAGTAAACTAACACTAAATGTTAATCGCAATTCTACTAGGTTTTTATTAAATAAATTCTTGCTAAGTTTGTTTTTTTGTGAAAATTATATTGTGAATATTAGCTTGTTACTTCAAATTTTCTCTACCATTTCTTTTCACAACTTTGTGATGGATAACTTGTAATATAATAATATAAATTTATAATAAGAAACTTGTATGTCCATAGTTTAAAATCATGTTTTAGTAGTTCCACTAACCATTGATTGCCTAAGGGGGAGGAGGGGTGTGCATTTGAAAACGAAAGGATATCAAGAAAAAAGAAACTATTTTCCCTTTGATCAAAATGTATGATCAAAATCCTAGTATTTATGCATATTTTTTGTTGGAAAGTAAATTATTTTAGTTTTTAACATAAGCTTAAAATGTATTATTCCCTTTCTCACCTGTAAAGGTGGAATTTGAGGAAAAAATATTTTCCCATGCTTTCCACATGTTTACAAATACTTTTGTTGGAGTTAAATGGAAAATAAAATTTCATGATTTAATTTTCCATTTTTTTTTAACTCTATATTTTCCAATCTTTTGGTTTCCTTAGTATAAATAGGCCCAATGAAAGGGATAGTATTTCAAAATGAACTTGAACATTTATCTTTCCCTGAATAAAATGAACTGGAATATGAACAATTTGCAAAAGTTCCATTAATTAGCAACCTTAACTGTAATATGATACTGTGATCCGTGCATCATTACATGCATGTGATCAACACAACTCACCCTAGTCCACTCACGAGTTTGTTATATAATGATTTACCCATCATGTATGAACTGGTTTTTAGCTACCATTATCAAAATTCTTTGTTGCATCACACATTAGTTAGTATTAACCAACTACCATGGTGCAGTTGGCTAGGGAGGGTGGAACTCATACTTCCCTCTCAGGTTCGAATCTCACGGACCATTAGGAGAAAAAAAATATAAAAATCTACCGATTTCAAAAAAAAAAACACATTAGTTCATATCTTAATTGGACCCACAAGTTATGCATCTATCACCGAAGTAAAACAATCTTACCTTTTTAATATTTCAATGAATTCCTAGCGGTCCTTGTACACCTTGCATGTATTACTCAATGAAAACATTTAACTCAACAAAAGTTACGATATCCTAAAGATTTCTACTAGATATCGTTGCTATATGAAAGTATTTTCATTTAACTTAACAACAGTTATGATATCCTACAGATTTCGAGATACCGTTGCTACAAGAAAGTAAAACACATCGTTTATGTATTAAAAAAAAACTTTTTCTATCTTTTAAACAAAAACATTATCTTTTAGGTTGTGCTTGGTAAAGATTTTGGTTTATAATTTTTTCCGATAGAATCTAGATTCTAGTCTAGACATGTACTCAATTGAAAATATTTTTATTATTTCAATGAATTCCTAGAGATCTAGGTATTTTTATTATTCCATTGAAAATATTTTTATTATTTCCCATTTTTTAATTATTTCAATGAATTCCCAAGGATCTTGCACCTTCCGCATATGTAACTCAATGAAAACATTTAACTTAACAAAGTTACGATTTCAAAAAACAAAGTTACGATATCTTAAAGATTTCTAGATACCATTGCTATAAGATTTTAAAACACAATTTATGTATTAAAAAAATAAAAAATTTAACTTTTCTTGTCCTTTAGACAAATATTCAGTTGAAAACATTTTTTTTAGGTTGTATTTTGTAAAGATTTTGATTTATGATTTTTTTCCACAGAATCTAGATTCTAGTCTACATGTACTCAACTAAAAAAAAAATTTCTTAGGTTGTGTTTAGTTCACCTAGATCCTAGAAGAAAATGTTTTATAGTCAGAATTTAACCAAAATAGGAAAATACAATCAACCTAATAATGGAAGTTATTACTACTTATGCTATATAAATTTGACATAAGTCTCTAACCAAAAGTCAAATTCTAGAAAAGTCATAAGCTAAATTCTAAAATACTGGTCAATAGCCATTGGGTTATAGGAGGTGATTTTAACGTTATTAGGTTCTCCCATGAACATTCCTTTAAGCCTGAAATTACTAACCACATGAAAAGATTTAATACTTTTATTGACCACAATTCCTTGATAGATTTCTCCCCCAACAATTATTCTTTCACATGGTCCAACTTTCATTCTCACCCAACAATGGTTAAACTTGATCGTTTCCTTATATCCTCAGATTGGTCGGGCAAATTTCCTTATGCCTATTGCTCTAGAAAAGTCAGAGTTGTCTCTGACCACATTCCCATTTTAGTAGACACTGTCCTACCTGACTGGGGTCCTCCCCCATTCAGATTCTATAAGTCATGGTTTTTTGTTGATGGGTTTGAGTAATTCATTCTGGATTGCTGGCAAAAACCTTTAGATTTATACTCCCAATCTTCTCTTATAGCTGCTTTCAGCTACAAGTTGAAGAATCTGAAGCTTAATATTAAAAATTGGCTTGGCCCAATCAAGGAAGAAAGAAGCAGAAGATTAAGATATATTGAATCCCAAATTCAACACATAGATGGGTTAGCTGAAAATTCTACTCTAAGTGATGTGGTATGGGAAGAGAAAAAGGCATTAAGATTAGAACATCCGACATTATTAAAGGAACTGGAATATTATTGGAAACAAAAGTCCAGAATTCAATGGCAAAAAGAGGGGGATTTGAATACATCCTTCTTTCATAATATGGTAAAATGACATACAAGGGTTAATAACATATCCTTTCTATCCATTAATGACATTATGATCCAATCTCTAAAGGCAATATGTAGAGAGATCGAAAATCATTTTATAAGGCAATTTAATAAAAGCAAACGCTTCAATGTCCCCATTAACTGAGACAGTCTTGTCCCAGTTAAGATTCCTCATCCTGATTTGCTAGAGATATCTTTTACTAAAAAGGAGATTAAAGAGAATGTCTTTCACTTGCCTGGAGACAAAGCTCCAGGTCCTGATGGCTTTCCACTGGTATTCTTTCACCACTTCTGGGAACTCTTGAAATCAGATATTCTTAATATTTTCCAGACCTTTCATTCTTCTAGTGACCCAGCATTTCTTGCTTCTATTAATGAAACATTTATTGCTTTAATCCCAAAAAGGCATGTGCCATCCTTATCAAAGACTTTAAACCAATCAGTCTAGTGAATAGCATATATAAAATCATCACTAAGACCTTGGCATCTAAACTATCTCCTATGCTGAATCTGTCAAATGACCAATCCCAAAGTGCTTTTTTGGCTGGGAGATCAATTGGAGACTGCTTTCTTGTGGCACAAGAGACCTTGCACTTCATGATATCCTCAATTACTCCTGACTATATTCTAAAGTTAGACTTTGAAAAGGCCTTTGATAATATCAACTGAGATTTCTTGCTGGATTCCCTTAGTGGTCTGGGTTTTGGGCCTAAATGGATATCTTGGGTTAGAATGTGCATAAGTACTGCTAAGTTCTCCATACTAATTAATGGATCTCTTAAAGGTTATTTTGGGGCAACTAATGGATTCAGACAGGAGGATCCTTTTTCCCCATTATTATTTATAGTAGCCACGCATGTACTAAATCGTATGCTGCAACTGGCTCTGGACAATAACTTAATATTTGGGATAAAATTTCCTTATGGGGGACCAACAGTGGTCAATTTACAATATGCTGATGATACTCTCTTGTTCTTATCAGAAAGTAAAGAGAACATGATAAATATTAAAAGAATCTTATGTTGTTTTCAGTCATGTTCTGGGTTGAAAATCAATTTTCACAAGTCTTTAATCACTGATATAGGAGTAACTCAGGCCTCTATTGCTACTTCTTGTAATATTCTGGGATGTGGGACAGCTGACCTTCCACTAATGTATCTTGGATTACCTTTACATTATAAGAGGGTCACTTATAAATTGTGGGCCCTAGTAGTGGAGAAGATCTCAAATAAGTTGTCATTATGGAAGGCAAAACACTTATCTTTGGGTGGAAGGCAAAACACTTATCTTTGGGTGGAAGGCTGACTCTGTTGAACTCTGTTTTGTCTGCCATTCCTACTTATTATATGTCTGTTCTGCATTTGCCTATTAAAGTAGAAAAAGAAATTGACAAACATAAGAGTAGATTTCTATGGAACTCCTTTTCTACAAATCAAAAAATTTTACATTTAATCAAATGGGCAAACATATGTAGATCACAGAAACAAAAAGGATGGGAGATTATCAACTTAAGGAATTTTAATTTGGCACTGAAAACTAAGCTGCTTTGGCAGTTACTATCTGACAATTACCATATGAAATGGAAAGATCTTATTAAGGTCAGATACCTTGATAAGGTTTGGCCTGGTGCGATATTGAATTCTTCAGTTAGTAATAGCTCCCCCCTTTGGCAAAGCATCAAACAATGTTTTGTTATACTTAACTGTTTTACTACTTTCCAAGTTCAGAATGGCAATAATACACTATTTTGGGAGAATAAGTGGTGGAACGGGGTCATATTAAAATTTCTACTTCCGAGATTGTTCTCTGTAGCCAGATTTAAAAAAGCATCTGTTAAAACAATAGTTGCTCTCTTCAGGACTGACCTTAGTAAATTATTTGATTTGTCTAAGATCCCCTCGAGTGATTTCATAACACTACAGTCTCAATTAGATTTGCTTGTTACTATTATGCAATCTTTGGTTTTATTACCTGGTGGAGATACCTTGATTTGGTTGCCATCCAAAGATAATGACTTCTCTGTTAATTCTTGTTATAATATTTTAAATAATGGAGGTATTCGCTTTCCTTTTTATTGTAGCATCTGGAAAAGTCGCACACCATTAAAAGTGAAATTGTTTTCTTGGTTAGCTCTTAATAACAAAAATTTGACTAAAGATAACTTAGTCAAAAGAGGATGGAGTGGTCCTGAGTTGTGTGTTTTCTGTAATGCACATATTGAGAACAATACCCATCTATTCATAAATTGCACATTCATCTGGCATATTTGGAGATTTTTCTTAACTTCTGATTTGTATCCAGGTTATTTTAGTATTGCTGACTTATTCTATTCCATACCTCCACTTAAATTCAACCTTAATAAGCAAGGATGGACTATTTTACTACAAGCCTGAATTGATCGTATGAACCATTAGCAATTCCACTGGCAAAACTTCTATATGATCCCAAACATATGATTATTGAAGACAAGGCTCAAATATCACCTGAAGAGTATACATGTATAGAAATGTAATACTATTGATAAGACAAAGTATTACAAAACACTTACAATCTTTACACCTACACTTCAAAATGTAAGTTGTACAAAATCACGCAAGCTTGCACAATCTACTTTCACTAATCACCACTACTACTATATTGCCACACACCTACTAATCAAAATGCTTAACTTACATGCACGCACGTGCACAGACACACACACACACACACACGTGGTACCATACACTCTTGTTAGCACTCTAAGACTCACTTGCACTCTTATTTCTCCATTTGGGGTGGGTGGAGATTGGTGCGGAGATGAAAAGAAATTTTTAGATTAAATCTAGATTTCTTGTGGAGAAAATTCTAAATAAAGAGGAAGAGGTAGAGGTGTAAAAGAGGCCCGAGCTTAGCGCGAGCCACAGTCAACTGTGGGCCTGGGCTAGGCTGTAGGGTTAGACACAAACAGCCAGGCCCAGGCCAATGACTGTTGTTTTTTCTTTTTCTTTCTTTTTTTTCTTTTCATATCATTTCTTCACAATTTCTTAGTTTTTCTCTACTCTCTACATTTTCAACTCTTCTATATTCTCTTTACACATTGCTAGTGCTACACTTCTACTCCAACGTCTATGATTTAGGTCCATTGCTCCACTGTTCTACCTTGCCCGCTTCATCGTTTTGGACTTCAGCCTCCGTCATTCCCCCGTTCCACCTCCATCGCTACAAATTTCTCTACTTCTTTACGCTAAATTTTTTCATTTTTTATTTTATTTTTTTGATTTTTTAATTAGTTACAATGGCTAGTTTATTAACCTTAGAAATTCTAACTAACTCAAGATTTCATAGAAAATATACGTTCACAAGCCCAATCCACAATCACTCAAAAAGTTAGGAGAAGAATAATTCTTTGTTGGAAAGATTTTACTTCAGACTCAACCGATGATGAAAAATGTTATTGTAATTATTGTGGTAAAAACTTTACTTGTAAAAAAGGGAGGGGGCAATCAATTACAAGAAAAAAACAGATTTAAACCAAGCTCAATTACGAGTAGAAACTAGTAGTGTAATTAATTGAAAATATTCTACAAAAGAAACTAAACATGAATTAACAAAATTTATAATTTAAGATCAATAACTTTTTTATATTTTTTGAAAAAAAAATTTGAGACTTGTATGCAAACATATATAAATCGACAATTTAAAAGTTATTCTAGATATACAACTAAAAATACAATACACAAAAAATTTATTTAAGATATGGTTATTTTAATTCAAATGTTTTTTAATTTATTATATAAAATATCATTAACTTCTGATATTTGCAAATAATCTTCTTTACTTGTGTTTAACTGCACATTAGATAGATATATCTTATAATTTACCAAAAAGAATAATTACTTTTGGAATATTTAATCATCCATATATTGGTAATTGCTTTTAAAAGAATCGAAAGAAGAAGATAATACGGCTTCTACGACAGACATAACAGAATGTAACTATTTTTAATTTAATAATTATATTTTGTTGTAACTTGTAAAACTTTATCTAAATAAATTTCTATTTTTTTTTGTAATTTCAATTATTAGAACATTAATAAAATATTTTTATTTAATAATTCAACTTTATTTATACCTTTTTTTAATAATTTCTAACATACATAAACAAAAAGGACCAACGAGCCGAAAAGGGCATGATCGTTACTAAAAGGGCCAAAGGACGTGAAAAGGATAGGACCCTCCCTAAAAGGGCTAAAGGGCCTAATCCAACTTGACCCTCCTTAAAAGGGTTAAATGGCCCAAAAAGGGCTGAAGGACCTAGTCCAACCTAATCCTCGAAATCCGATTCAACAAGGGTTGGAGGGTCGAAACTGGACTGAAGTCCTAGCTATAGCGGCCCTGTCTAGCCTAGTCCATCAGACAAACTAGGCCGGCCCTGCTTTTTTTAGGGCCGACACAGTCTGACTCGACCATTTTTACACGCCTAGGAAGAGGTAAAGGATGGAAAATTGTAAAAGAAGAAGGTGAGAGAAGGGCAGATGTTGTTGGGCCTGGGCCCATTAACAAGGTATCAAACATGATCACGGTGGAGTCTGTTGTCATTCATGTACATTTTGGCCTGGCACTTGACTTGAGTAGGTACACATGTCCTTTATGTGTGTTGTTAAGGTTTCTTTATCCCTTTTTTCCCTCAAAAGTTCTACGTTCAATGGGATTCCAACTCACAATTTCTTAATTGGAGTAATGTTGACGTACTGAATGAAGTATGTTTTCTCCAATAACTTCTTGATTTACATGCAACTATCTTTTAACGTCGAACCACCTCAAGGTCTACATTGGTTGTCTCAATTTGATTTCGTACTAAATCCGTTCTGATTCTCAACGGTTTGTTTAGACTTGTTTTTTCTGCAGAAATTGTGTTTTCTCTTATTGTGTTTTCTTCTTCTTCTTCTATTTACAGCATCCCATTCAACTTTCAACACTGTATTGTTCCTGTTTACAGCACATCCCATCCAAGTACTACCAACATCTTATGTTTAGGATACACGAGAATCACATGAGTCAATGAAAACAGTGAAAACCTACAACACTTAGGAAACACAAATTCTGTTGATATAAGGATAAAAATCATCGTATAAACGACGTTATTTAAAAGGGTCTCACCGTCTAAAAAATTTTATGATCTAAAATGTCCTTGCAATTCCTTCACAAGCCATTATCTCCCTGAATCAATGTCAACTGTCGGTTGTGTCCCCAAACTGAGATACTCAGTTGCATCAGAACTTTGGTAAGTCGATGGCTCACCGAGTAAGTTTTCCACCTCTTCAACATCGTGTTGAACCCAAGGATGCGCTCTGGATTCACTCAGTACCTCCAGCTCCATGAGAATTTCCTTCATTGTAGGCCTCTGTGCACCTTTGAGGCTCAGGCAATGCATTGCAAGCTCTGATATATTCTGAAGTTGCTCTGTCAACCCTTCTTCACTCGTGATTTGTGTGTCTAGTATCTCAAGAAGCCTATTCTCACTCATGCAAGAGATGAAATGTTGGGTCAGACTCCTATTTGCATCAGCATCACCAAAGTAAAGTGCCTTCCTTCCGGTAAGGAGCTCTAGCAGTACCACACCAAAACTATAGACGTCGCTTTTCTCTGTCAACTGACAACTCTGCAAGTACTCAGGGTCTAGATACCCGCATGTCCCTTGCACAAATGTTGTGAAATGAGATTTATCATTGGGGGCCAGAATTGAAGTCCCAAAGTCAGAAACCTTAGCAACGTAGTTTGCATCCAGAAGTATGTTGGAGGACTTGACGTCTCCATGGAGGATGGGTGGAGAAGCTGCAGAGTGCAAGTATGCTAGTGCTTCTGCTACTTCCATTGCTATTCTTAAACGGGTCCCTAGAGTGATCACAGACCTATGTCTGTTATCATGGATATATTGGAAGAGTGTGCCATTGGGGATGCACTCGTAGACAAGCATTGGGACTTCTACTTGTAGGCAGCAGCCTAACAACTTCACCACGTTTTTGTGGTTGATTTGTGAAAGAATGACCATCTCACTCGCAAACTCCTTCGTTTTGCTTTCGTCGATCATCATGGACTTCTTGACAGCAACTTCTCTTCTATCATCTAGGATTCCTCTGAAAACTGTCCCATTGGCTCCTTTGCCAAGGATTCGTTCCTTGTCAAAGTTGTCTGTTGCTCTTTCTAGCTCAACCATGGTGAAAATCTTGAATGTCGTTCTTTGAAGAGAGGAGACTTGTTGTTGTAAGAACAAACCACCATTTTGCTCAAAGTATTTCTGCCTGAGTTCAACTAACTTTCGGTTTTGGATGCTCAAGTAGGTAATGAAACTAACCACTACCAGAAAGAATAGACCTGATCCGATACCTACATTGATATATATATGAAAGAAAGCACAATGTTAAAAAGTGTTTTTAAGTAACACTTTATTATGATAATTTATTCAGATTACAACAATGTTCAATGTTACCAAACCAGAAAAGGAATGTGGTAATAAAGATTGCTCTTGCTCAATGAAAGAATATTATCTTTTCATCCTTTTACGTAATTATCTAATATTTTACAATTATTGCATGAATCCTCCCACAAGAAATTATGTATGCTACCAGAATTCTAGAAATGTGCATGTTTTTTATAGAAGTCCTAATTGCATATACAAGAGAATTAAAAAAATGAAAAAGGTTCACCTACACATGATCTATATAATATGAGTTGGATCAGAATTAATGAAATTTGTGCATATAGTGAATAAGGACAATCTTTGGATGAGGCTCCCACTGATTAATGTGGGTATTGGGATGGTTCATATGTACGTAAATCTTAACTTCAGTTATGGAGAAGCTATTTTCCTGATTCAAACCCATAACTTGCTGGATTAAGTGGAGCAACTTTAGTGCTGAGGCTCATCCTCTTTACAATGCGTAATCTGGTGCGTATATATATATATATAAATAATACTATAATTTCTACATTGGTACTAATTCAAAGACTTCATTAAGTATCGAAATTTTTTAATCACGATCGTTTATTCAATCACGTGGATAGTGACATTTGTAACTAAAAATAAATAATTATAATTAGCAATAGGTAGTTATATATTTGCGAAATAACATTGTGGATATCTTAAAATTTTCCATGCATAATAAGGAAACATGAACACATGTGAAGAAAAAATACAAAGAGAAAACTAGAGGTGTAAACGGAACGGATACGAAGC
The DNA here is from genome assembly GCA_024699735.1 of Posidonia australis. Classification (NCBI taxonomy): domain Eukaryota; kingdom Viridiplantae; phylum Streptophyta; class Magnoliopsida; order Alismatales; family Posidoniaceae; genus Posidonia; species Posidonia australis. The sequence goes on along the minus strand of JAMKQA010009729.1, from coordinate 8,385 downwards.
GAATCTGTCAATATTTGAATTCAAATTCGAAAATTTTCATCTACATCTGAATTCGTATCCGTATCCGAACGAATGTTAAATTTAATATCCGTATCTGAATTTATAGAATGCATTCAAATTCGAATATTATCCGAATTCGACCAAAAAACCTAAATACGAATATATCCGTATCTGAAAAATCCAAAATATAAATATTATAAACTTATAAATAATAAACCTAAAACCATCACTTGTCGAGTAAAGAGAAGCATGTAGTACTAGATAAAAATATAATGATAACATAACACAAACACAATCCAATCTTTTACTAAAATTAACAGTATAATCTAAATAAAGGTACTACTTAAAGAACATGTCCCAAAGCCAAAAACGATCTACACCATTTTAACAGTGAGCCATGATGTAGATGACAATTGAGATTACAGTAATGATCAATGGTCATCGTGGCACAACCTCAGCAACATTAGAAGTTGAATGCTAGTCATATTACATTTTGAGATTTTATATACATGTAAATTTTGTAAATATTATATTTAAATTTTTATTTATTAATTGTTAAATACTTATATCATAAATTTTACATATAAATATATTAATTAATTTTTAAAAAAAATAAATATATTAAATTTTCGAATTCGGATATTTTCGAATCGAATGTACCAACATCCGTATTCGATTCTATTTTTTTCGAAATCGAATTCGACTCGTCGAATATTTTTTTTAGATAAAGATTCAAGATTTCGAATACAGATTCGAAACGAATTTTTGAACATTTTCGGATTTCTGACCCTCCTAGAGAAAACTAAAAACCAAAAAAGACAATTACAATCACAAAGATGTTCTGATGGTGAAAAGAAGAGATCGCAAGATAACATTAAACAAGAGAAGAAATCCTCTAGAAGGAATGAGCAACATCCTGGAAATTAATCCACGAAAAAAAGGTTATGTTTGGACAAAGCTCTCACCATCCCTTAGTAATTTCATAAGAGAAATCCCTGACACAAGTGACTATATATGGGCAAAACCGTGGTAATCTCATCCGTAACGACACAAATGACACAATCATTGATTTTTGTAGTTGTACGAGAAATCAAATGTTGGATTAATTTGGACATTAAGAAAACAAAAATAAAAATAAAAGTTAGTTAAGAAAAAAAAACGTACGTAGGCCCTTCCACGCCGCACGACATTCTAAAAAAACAAGCACATCAAATTTCCACAAACCGTGTGTCTAACGAGCAGATGATGATGATGATGATGATGATGATGATGAAGAATATATATGTCTTGGAAGAAAAGGTATAACACTCAATCGAAATAAAACTTGGATCAAAATTTCCAGATTGAATTAGTGCGGACCGCAATCACAAGTAGTGCCTACGATATGCGAATATGTGAGTATTCACTACTTATTCAGGCCAGTAGAAAATTTAATGCTGACATGATGGGAAGTAAGGATTACCTATCGCCAACTTCAGATGTAAAGATATGCGACTGCTAACGCGGATTGCCGTGCAATTCTTCGTCTTGGGGTCGTCAGATTGGTATCCTCGTTTGCAGGTGCAGTTGTAATCCCCCACAGTGTTCGCACAAATGCCATGACAGGGATATATTTCTGGGTACTCGCACTCGTTCACGTCTACGTCCAAAAACATCACAGTTCACAACAAACCGTAATCCCTTCTTATTATACATTCATTAGGAACATTACTATATATATATATATATATACACATATATCTTAAGTAGAGACGAGTCCTGTCAGAATGCTAACCTTGGCAACCATCCACAAGATAGGCGTTTCCCTGGTTACCAGCAGTGCAATTGCACAGATACCCTAGACCGTTCTTGGAAGGGACACACTCGCTGTTCTTACTCCGGCAAGCGTAGGACGAGGCGTTTCTCTTCGCCAGCTCGCAATCGGTCTCACCTTCTACAGACCAATCAAGAACAACAGGCAACTTAACATCCTCGTAGGTGTAATTGGCCGCGAGAAACTCCGTCGTGAAGTCGAAAGCGTTCTCTTCCACCAACAACGCGTAGCTGCAGGGATTGAATATCCAGACACGGGTGTGGTTGTTGAAGGTGAGGAAGTCGGCCTGGAAGTACTTGAGGCCCACGGGGATATCGGTCTGGCAGCACCCCATGCCGGAGCAGGAGCGGTTCTGCAGCTTCGTCAGGTTGCTACACACCGACACGCACCCCGTCAAGAAGCCGAGGTTGTCAAGGTCGCTCATGTACACCAACGTGTCGCAGCCGGTCACGACGAACCTGTTGCGGTCGGCGGAGAAGCTCAGGGGAGATCCCCCTAGGTTCGCCGACCGGATGCCGGTGTTCAGCGGCGCGCCGCTCTTATCGTAGCAGTCGCGGGCGATGGAGATGTTGGAGCGTAGTTGGCCCTGCAAGGGTAGCATCTCGATGATCTCGAAGTCGCCGAGGAATAGCTTGGGAGGATCGAAGGTGTTGTTGCACTGCAACTGGAACCCTTCACGGTGGCAAGCTTCGCCGATGCCGAAAGGGTAGAATATGTCCTTCACAAGGCCGCATGAGGATGGGCAACCTGGTAAGGCCTGAGAAGCCACAGATGCCGCCGCTGCTAGCAATACCACCAACGCATACAACATCTGCATCACTTGTTCAACTCGATCCTGGTTAATTCTTCCGGCCGGCTCCTAGAATGTTAGTCTGAAATATGAATAATGGAGCTGTGAGCAAGTAATGTTGTTGTGTTTGTAAGGATTAAAAAAACCTCATAAGCTAGAGGGGAGACTTTGAATCAGTCAAGTGGTTGACTTCTGCGAACATGGATCATAAATTGAAGGAAAAATTAGGTGTTCCAGTAGAGTGAAATATTATTTTAATATTTAAGGCAATACGTGATGGAGACACGAAAGTTTATGCAAAGAAATTTAATACGTGAAAGGGAAACGAGGAAAATGTAAAGAAGACTAAATGAAAAAAAAATGGAGAAGAGATTGGTAAAGAGGTGGTCCTAGTAAGTGGAGGCGGCAATGGCACAGTTGTGGTGGTGGTGAAGGTGGGGTTGTATGTCGTATTTAGTTTTGAAATAAAAAGTTATTATTATTTTAGTAATATTGTTCAATGAAATATTTTTAATCAAATGTAATGGTAGTTATGAAATTATTTTTAATTTAGTTCAGTAATACTAAAATAAAGATCAACATTTAATAAAACTAAATATTCAGTGATACAAAATTATTTTTTATTCCATTTTGTATAACAAAACTATTTTTATTCAGTTTAGTAATATTAAATTGAAAAATCAAATTATTTTCTATTCAGATCAATAATTACCACACTTAAATGTAATTAAAAAAAATTCCATCCAAAAAGAAACTACTAACAATATTAGTTACTTTTAAATAAGTAGTTTTGATAAACATTATCAGATCAACATCTAATGGTCATATTGTACCTTTCCTTAAAGTAGTTAATTTAAAAGATGATGTAACTGATTTGTTGTGCATATATATATATATATACATATCTTGACTTTTACAAACGTTTTCTCGACATTTGAAGAAGTCTTGTATGTTTTAATAGTGAGAATATGCACTTGTCCTTGACTTTCGAAGAGAAAGGAAAATGAAATCTACCCACCAAACATTTTTGACTTTTACGATCCAAATGCTCTAACATCGTCTAAGGTGTATTCATGTTTCTATAATTTGGTCACATTTTAAAATACCCACTCCATTGGACTTCTTAAACCTCATTAAATTTCTTAGTAGGAATTCAATAAATCATTTGATTAAGAACTTATAACATTTCAATATTTAGTCTTATATTACTTAGAAAAATAAGCATATATATGGAGTTAAATAAGCATCATGATCAATTATCGTAATAATTCCAGCATTTTAAGTTCGATTATTAGGTTTAAGGTTAATATAAATCAGTTGAGCTTGGATCTTTATAAATGATATCAAAGTCTAAACCAATCGTATGTAGTAACTAAGTATTACACTCAAAAAAAATGAAAGCTACCTCTAAAATTCTACATTTGAGTATGGCTGTAAACTTTTATAAGGAAGTTAAATATTCAAATAAGGATATTATAGCACTCCAAAATTTAGTCTTATAGGCCATTCCTACGGGGAAAATTCCTGTAGGTGGTGAATATTAGACGTTGGATTTAATAAGATTAGATAGATGGATAGGATTAAACCAAAATGCAAAAGGAGTTGTGAAGAAGGCAACAAGAGGAAGAAAGACAACTACTACTCAACTGCGTGAACTCTACCTCCTTCATAGATTCTCAGTAGCGTGGTTCTCGATGGCATTGACTACTTCCCAGCAGTGTGACCAAGGGAAGGAAGGCGGAGGGTTTTTTGGGTTCATGGTGTCACGATGGTATCAGGCGAAGTTCTTAGACAAAAAGAACTTAGAATCATCAGTGTCAAAAAAACGCACTCTCTTGTATCATAAAAATACTCCTTAGTATCATCTGTATTTTTAACCATCAAAAAATTATCCTTTGTATTTTCAGACAAAAAGAAACAACAAAATCAATAAAACACCACATGGAAATGCAATATGAATAACAAAGAGTAAAAAATAACACCAAATATAAAGATGTTGCGAGTCCTTTGTTTCTTAATTTTTTTAACAATTTACGTATTGGTACTTTGAACTTAGCCTCTTTTATATCTCAACAAGCGAGTATCCCTAACTTTAAAATTCTACAAATCAATACCTCATAGTCTCAACATTATACACCATGATCCTTTTTTCTCCAAACCATTACTTAACTAAAGACCATGACAAAATATCCCCAATAAGAATTATAAAACCCATTTCCTCTTCCACCTGACGTCTCCTCTTTTGCCCAACTTCTCCCCTAACCCTAATGAGCTCCTTCTCCATCATGTCACCATCGTCGTCTTCTTCTTCCATTTCTTGTCGTTGGCACTAAATTGCTCATATCGTTTGGTGCCTTTGTGGGCTGAAGGCTCTGGTGACGACCCCTTAGACGATGTACAATCCCAACCATCGGTTCAATGATTGTCTTTTCTCTCATCCACCAAAAAGGATGTGCCCTCTTTGAGTGGGTTGATCCTCCACTCAATGAACATGGGAAGGAGGTGATCATCATGCAACATAAGAAGAACATGAAGCTTGAGTCTGATCTTCAAGCCTAAGTCGAAAATCCCTCGAATGTCACTTCTTCGACGATCACCTTGCAGTACCAATTCATGTCTCTTTTCCGTGTTAGAGTCAAGTGGTTTTTTATTAGTATTTTGTTTGGTCTTGTGATGTATCCTCTATATGTTTTTTTTAAACAAAATGAAATGAAATGGGTGGTATAGCATTTTCACTTGGTATTTTGTTTATTATTCATCATTGATGCAAAAGCTGTAAATACTTAGTGAAAAATGTAATTAATGATGGCCTTTTTCAAGCAGGTGAAAATGCCATTACCACTAAACTAAAGATTTGAAACTTATATACAATCAAATTAGATGACAACAGTAAGAAGCTTTTAGACATGAAAAGGCAAATCACAATTGAAACAACCATTTTTACATGAACACTAAGCATATTAGATGGGCCTGAAAATTATGTAAAAACATTGGACAAATTCTTCACATCAAATTCCAACATGCAGAAAGCTTATACATAAAGGTAATCAAATTGTGTGTCTAGAGTTTCAAAATGGAAGCATTCATAGAGTTTAATAATTCATAGAACAAAAGGCATATTATCTAAATAATCAAACCATACTCTCAAAATAATCGTAAGCATATTCTCCAAATAATCAAACCATGATCATGCCAATCTAAGCATAGTTCAACTCATGCAACCTCATAAAACAAGTTCAAATTCCAAAAAAAAAGAAAACAAGTTCATGTACTTCACATAACAAGTTCACTCCAAATACTAAAATATTACTCACCAAAGCTTGAATTTTGAGTAGATGATTGGCGACTGCATCTTGAGATTCTTGGTTGCACACATTAGGTTCTCAATTTTGCTTTTTCTTTTGCAAATCTTGGAGCAATAGAGTTGGATACATTCCTTGGCAATCTTACAATTAACCCTTTGACCTTCAACTATTAGACTCTCAACTACACTTGTTGACTCAAATCTTGGGTTGCTGACTGCCTTCTCTTTTTCCTTGCTAGTTCCTCCTCTTTTACTACTGCCCTCTCCTCTTTTAATGCCTCCTCTTCTAGCACTACCGCCCCTTTCGCTACTATTGTCTCCTCCTCTATTAGTACAACTACCTCCACTTTTACTATTACCTCCTCCTCTATTAATGCCTCCTCTATTAGAATTACTTCCTCCTCCGGTACTACTTCCAATTGCACCATCAATGTTTGCTACCTTCAACCTTTTCCATGCCTTTCGCTTTGTCTAGATTGGATCATCTTCCTTCATTGTGCACCCTCTACTATTATGCCCTGTCTTGTTACATTTGTGCAAGTCATCACATTTCCAAGCCTTCTGATTTTTGTTGGATAATTTGGCTCATCCTTTGACTTGTTTGACTTCTTTTTAAGCCTTGCAGGAACTATCTTGATTGTTGGGGGCTCAATAGGCTCTAAATTAGATGTTGGCCATTGACTCATGTTTAGCACAGGATAAACAGGGGGCTTATATATCTTCTTGTGTGTGCTACAATGGTATTACTCATATACATAATCTTCAACAAGTTCTTTATTAAAAATTATTATTGCAACTCCATGTTTGCAAAGGATGCTAGTTACATCCCATTCTCTTCCCCCACAATTTCTTCAACTAATATCCACCTCAAATGTGTTACTATAACCATCAATCTCATATCTCAGCTCTCCGACATAGTATATGTTACACTTCCTACTTGCTAGTTTAACTTTCTCAATCTTAACTTGAATATCTAGACATGGTAGTCTATGAAAGATTGTTTCCCTCTCTTGATTCCTCCTTGTCAACAACCTCCTCAAATGCTGAAACATTTCAATTATGGGTTTGTCTCTAGGTTCTATGATAACATTATTCTAACTCTCTGAATTATTATTCTCAATTATGAATTATTTTCTGATACAACTCAATTATTGTTCATGATCTAATAAGTTTGAAGGATTAACATATAAATATATTTTGTTATTATCAAAATCGAGATCATTGAACTAACACAAAAGTAATCTATTGCGAATAGATTCAAGAACTAATGAGGCATTTTAGATGGTACAAGAATTATACTAGAGAAATAAACATAAATAAGATAGACAATTGACTTGTGTTTGTGCTCAAGGATTAAATTAGTACCTTTACCATGTGGAATTTAATTAAAGATAGTTCCACAAAAGTTACACTACACTGTCTATATATGCTCAAGTATTTTAGATACAAACCCTATAATTCTATCCTTTCTTTGGATGTAGGAGTAGAGAGATTAGAACAAGTATAAGTTTGTATAAGTATTCCAATAATATTATAATTATAATTTTTGGAGATGAAAGGTTTATTTAGGTGAAGAGGTATGTGTCTACTCCAGCTTGCATGAAAATTGGAAGTGGGTGGAAGATTTTTAGAAAGTGTGAAAAGATTTCAACTTCTCCCTTCTCCTAGAATTAATATATAGGAAAAGAAACATATCAGAATACGTATTACCATCATAGGCTTATTCTTACCACATGAAATACCTTTTGCTATATATAAATGTGAAACTTCTAAATTCCATGTAATATTTCATGTCCAAAGAAGGGTATAGAATATAGAATATCTATATATATATATATATATATATATATATATATAGGACCCGGTTCAGTTGCATCCTCCCTCAAATTAGCTATTTTGAGGGAAGATGCATCATTATGGTTGGTTGTTAATCTAATGGCTAGTATTAAAACCACTTTTTTTGAGATGAAACTACTAGTGGTTTTTTGTTGGTGGGAAATTTTTTTCAATTTTTTATTTAATTAAATTTAAGTGTGGTAGTTATTGCATGTGGTCCCTACTTGCAAATTTATTAATAAAATTTTTCTTTTCATTAGTTATTAAGGTAGTTTTATTAGGAAAGTTTTAATTTCTTATCAAAAAATTATAAATTTTTTAATTGTTTTTAATATTTTTTAAAGTTTTATTTTTTGTATTATTTTTATTGAAGTAGATGAATATGATAAGTTTTTTTATATTAAATTTTTAAATATTAATTTAGTGTTTTTTTTACATTCAGTTTAGTATTAATGAATCGTATTACGATTTTATCATTCCATAACTTTATAATCGAATTCAAATTGTTTCACGATTTCATTCAGTACATATTTTTAGTGGTACGATTACTATTTTGTTATTGTTACAACAACGATACAGTAACACAATTACTGTATAAATGAAATAATTACGAAACAGTAACACGAAACTAAATTGTTACAA